>JABWDL010003498.1:0-13361 GCA_015343265.1 Pao palembangensis | reverse complement strand
TGTGTGTGTGTGTGTGTGTGTGTGTGTGTGTGTGTGTGTGTGTGTGTATGTGTGTGTGTGTATGTGTGTGTGTGCATGAGGAGAAGTGGGGGCTGTCTTTATCTGACCTAGGGGAG
This sequence comes from Pao palembangensis, assembly GCA_015343265.1. Lineage (NCBI taxonomy): Eukaryota > Metazoa > Chordata > Actinopteri > Tetraodontiformes > Tetraodontidae > Pao > Pao palembangensis. The sequence goes on along the minus strand of JABWDL010003498.1, from coordinate 13,245 downwards.
CAATGGGCTTCCTTTTAATTGGGTTGCTGCAAAGACCAGGAGCAAACCATGTGACTGGAGAAAAATAGTGTGAGAAAAACCCTAAGAGGCACTTTTGTCTCAGCTGAGACATATGGCAGAGGAGTTGTGAGCACACTGAGTCTTCATCTGGAGGGAGTGAATGAAAAGGATCTGAGAAAGAGAGATGCATGTTTCCGCAACCCAACGTGATATCCTTAACTGATGTGATAAAAAGGTAGAGTGCTAAACCGCCCCGGTAAACAGATCTCCCTATCCATTTCTCTGTCGAATGCAGTCTCTCTCTCTCTCTCTCTCTCTCTCTCTCTCTCACACACACACACACACACACACACACACACACACACACAGAAACTTGACATCCTTTGTTTTTCCAACTCTCACACCCACCGTCTCCAACATCACTATGCAGTCCTCACCCTTTCTCTGTCTTTCTTTCACCCCAGTTCTTGCTGTCTATTCCCATCCTCCATTGCTAAAAGATCACCAATAAAAGAATGGCTTATATTCTTATAAGAGATGTTAACTAAAATGTTGCATGCATATTCATACCTGAAGTTGTTTATCATTGGCTTTTTTTCACCAGAACGGAAAAAGTGCACATTGTTTTCTGCTTCGTTGTAACATGAAGTGGTTGGTAAGCACCGTTACGTGCTTCACGATGAGATTTACTGCTTTAATTATCCAAAGTAAAATGGCAAAATTATTCATAGCCCTGCTTAAAATGTGGTTGATGGAATTATGCATTGCAATTTGTGAATAATTGAATCTTTCCTTCAGATTGTGACAGAATAGTTAATTTATTAATAGACGTACACAAAGCCGAGTCAAAGCTTTGCGGGTCCTGCGGGTAGAACTGCTTTCAAGAGAATGAACCCTTGTTAAATAACTTACAAAACACACTCCTGCAAAGGCGTCTGAGTTGCAAACAAACCCAAACGCTAGAAAGGGGAGTGAAGGAGAGACTGAGAGTGCAATGAGTTTCGCAGACACCGAGTGTTAAACACTGTGACGTCTCAGAGGCCCTTCCATAGAGGAGATGAAATATTTAAGGCTATAGTGTTTATTAACGGAGATGAAACAAAGGGCTGCCTTTCTCTGACTTGTGCACATTGACACTTGGCACAGAACAAACAAAATCAAATATGGTATTGATCCATAATGGATGAAAAAGACAACTTTGAATGAGAAGTATTCGTAAGGAATTTGGAAAAGGAAGGGGCAAGGAATAGCAAGGAGGAATAAGAAGACACTCTACCAGTAAACAACAGAATTTTGTCAGCTGAAGTTTGAATCTACATAACTAAGACATATATGTACTTTCTCTCAAATGACCAAAATATCTTTAAATCAGGTTCAGATCTTTCACAAATATGGCACTGTATGAAAACAGGGCTCTAAATAATAAGCAGAGTAGTTTTCGGGTGGAGCTGAATAAAGGATGCGTATTGTCGCGCTGATCTTAGTGAAATTGTTTGATATAAGTCCGCCTTGCATGTCTTTCATAGTAAAGTATGGCCATAGTGACATTTAATGTTGTTAGCAGTTTAACCCCTCGCCCCTGTCCTTGGGGCCCTGTCATGTCCAAGTGGCACCCCAAATAAGCACTTTTGACACGGGGGGGGGGGCTTCAGGCTTGTGGCCCCTGCCTCTGCTGACAGTTCCTAACAAAGGGCCCCTCCTCCATTGATTGCTCTTTGCTGTGATGCAAATTGAAGAGTTTCAATGCAGCCCAGCAGTGGAGGAAGGTACTGCTGTTATGGCCAGAACACCCCCTCAACCCCCACCCCCAGTTGTGTTGCAACAGTTCCAGATTCCATGATTGCAGTTGTTTCATTTTTATTTTATTTTCTGTTTCCCCTTCAAGCGGGCCAGTATTCTCTACTCATGGTCACTCGCCTCACTCACCCATATATTTAGTCTCACTAGCACCCTCTTGACGGGCAGGAGAAGATAATCCCCTCTGGCTTTTCTTTTTTTTTTTTTTTATACTTCTGACTATGGTTCATACTCTCCTAATGCCTTCCTCAGCTGTTTTTTGTGGGTCCCCAGGGAGTCCACCCATAGCTGCTATAGTGACCCGATAACATCTGGGAATAACTGATGGTTTTGCTCAAATGCTCAGGAACTTCAAGACCCCCGCGAGTGTCCTTCCATCTCTCCATCAACCCTTTCAACACCTCCACAACACCCGCTTAATACAAATTCCACTGGTGAAAACGCGCATCCTCTGTGTTTTATTAGAAAAGTGTGCTGTTACAGCTATTTTTCATGATCTTTAGAAATGAAGGTCCTTGCCACTGCTAATGTGAGACACATTAGCTGAGGTGAAAAAGTGATGTTCCTCCATGGCTATCCATATTGCAGTTTGATTAGGACCATCTATCATCAAGCTACTTGCCAAAGGAAAGGGAACTTGTTTCAGTTCAAATTTCACTGTGGTGTCGCAAATTACAATCCCAATTACAGCACCCTATTATGATAATATCACTATGCCGGATCCTTACAACATTGACATGACACCCATTGTTTGTGGATTTTAGTCATTTTCTGTGACCACAGCATGCTAATTTACGTTAAACATGCCTGAACCTATGGGACAAATAAAGACAAAACACAGAATAACAGTATTACAAATAATCACAATGATAGTCACAACAGCTCCATGTTATCCACTTAGTATTTTGGTGTCATTACATAAAGTTAAAGCAACTGAGAAATTTGGACTCAATATGAGAAAGTTATTTATTTAACTCTTACTTCTGATCCCAACAATAGAATGTTAAAAAATGGAATTACCCAGAGCACAGGAAAGTGGGAGTAAGGTGCTGATAATACGCAGCATTTTATATTGTTGATTCAATGATTTTTTTTCTTTTCTTTTTTTTTAAATGCCTGCCTAGTACTCCAAATAACTCCAGGTTATCAAGGCATCAGAACAGCCTGTCCCCAGATTCTAAGAATCAACATAAAAATCTGACGAGTGTTTATCCCAGGCTTCAAATTCTCAGGAATCACATTTGTACTAACGTACTGTTAAACAGCCATCAGGTTCAGTGTGGTAAAGAAGATGTTTGCTTCTTCTTTCATTTGTACTTTTTTTTTGTATAGCTGACTCAAATCAGCTTTTAATATTTAGGTTGAGTTAATCAGCCTCGTATATCCCCGTCATTTCCCTCACACGGGAATGTGTTTATGCGATGGCTGACAAGGGGGTGTATATGACCCACTCTGTAGAAGGAAAATAAACAAAAATGGAATGAAGAGGAGAAGGAAGCAGAGAGGAGGCGAAGGAATAATAAAAACAAAAAAAAGTTTTTCTATGCTTTCTTCAGCTGTTTTCCCATGGAAAAGGCAGCAGTTTCCATCCATAGTGTGTTACAATACAAAGAACAAGCCTGGTGGGATCTGGAATTGACAACTTGTGTCTGCTTAGTTACACTAGTTAATGGCCCTAATTATCCTCCTCCTTGCTGAGAACAGTCAATAAACAATTAGTGTGGCATATGGACCTCCAAAACTCTGTTGTTGTTGATTGTGTTTTTTTTTTTTTTTTTTTTTTTTTTTAAATCTCCAAGACAGTGGGGTGTTCTTCTGTGACAGCGGTGGAGTGTCAGTACTGCTGATAAAGTATGTGGGAAACGGTAATCAATGCTTTATCCCGAGACCCTTGAACACCGTCCTTCCTTGTAGGAAAAGGCTACACTCACAGGAGCACTGATTAATAGAAATGCCATCCATGGAGTCCACGACTGTTACTTTCATGTCCTGCATGTCGATCAGCGTTTACGTACAAGAGGAGACTGGGTGCTGATTAGTTTGATTTCACTCCGGATACGGAGACTTTGGGATTTTGGCTTCCTTGTTCAGGATAAGTCAGCATCACTGCCTACATCCTGGAAAGGAAGGACCTTGTACAGCTCTACCATGTATTTGTAACTTTTTGTGAAAATGGCTTTCTGACCTCTCAAGAAACAACTAGACAGGAATAGCTTGCTTGAGGGGAGAAAGAGAAGGAATATCTTTTGAATATGGATGGAGTTCAAGTGAACTACACCTGAACCCTGCTTGTGATGGCTTTATAGAAAGGTGATTCAGATTTTTTTTTTTTTTTTTTTTTTTTTTTTTTGCTTTTCAGCCACCATCAAAAGTTCAAGAGGCAGTCCTGTTTTATATTCAGACAGAGAAGAACCTTTGAAACCTTTGGAATAAAAGAGCTGCATGGTGTCAATCTGGAAAGTAAAGATGAGGAAGGCAGGAGGGTTAAGAAGAGGAGAAAAGGGTACACTTTCTTGTGTACAACAAAGCTAATCTTAAATGAGGCCTAAGCTCCATGAGGTGGAATAATTGATAAATGTTAACAGGGATGCATGATCTTACATTTATTGGTGACCTTTGAGTTAATGTGGAAAGTTTAGCAGCTTAGCTCAGCCAAAATTTCAGTTATTTTGCTCACAAACAACAAACAGACAGGCTGACAAACAAATTCTGGCTGTCACATAACCTCCTCCCTTGCAGGAGGTAATAATAATACAGTAAATGGATGGATGGATAATATTTTCTTTATAAATATAGTTACTTTAAATAGAATACCAGTTGTAAGCTTTTACACAGCAATCACAGTTAAGGCAAGAATGCATTTCACAATAAAAACATACAAATTTCATCTTGACTGTTTATTCATAATAATTAAAAACAACAAGAGCTTGTATTAAAAAAAAGCATTTTTCACAACAAATAAACTTTTCCAAGGGTTAATTTTACAGTTTGAAATCACAACAGTAACAACATTGTCCTGAAGTGTCACTCCATTACTGGTTGGCTCCTCGAAACATGTCTTTTTCTATATACACAATAAGCAAACTTGGTTCTTCAGTATAAATGGTAAGGCTGTCGACTCAGAGGATTAACTTAGTCGTGTTGGAGGGTTAGTAAAGGGCTTTGCCTATGAGAGGATCTATTGTCCCTCCAGGTCACATATGTGTGGGTTCATACCCACTCGAGGCCAGGACTTTACCCTCCTTCTCTCTCCACTTCAGCAGGCAACAGAATTGGCTGCATTGTGTGATATGAGGTGGAAAAGAGTCCACTGCCCCACCCATCCACTTGGGTCTTGGAGTGTGTTTTGAGCAGTGCTCATCACAACACTGGTTTTGCACATGCACACACATAGACGTGCAGCAGCGTCTTATCCACACTTAGCAACCAAAGGGAAACTCCAGCTGGGAGAGCCATTGATGCCTTGTATGGGGTTGATTGTTTCCCTTAAGAGAGGGAGGAGCGGGAAGAAGAGAGTGGGGAGGTCACTAACTCCACCCCTAGGCTTTGAGTGGGGCCAAGCAGGTGTAAACATCCAGTGCTTCTCAGTCCATGAGTGGGCACTAAGAGGACCACCAGGTAGTCTCAGAGTCCTGCCCTGAAGAAATTAGGTAACAGGAAAAAAAGAAAAAAAGGGGAAAAAAAAGCTAGTTTGGGTATGGATAACGTATGGATGACTGTGTCCTGGTCGATAATAAAAGCTCCCATTGACTTCCCTGAGATGTTAAGGCCACATAAATGAAGGCCACATAAAAGTGTGAGACCACTGTTCTAGCTGATCGTAATGCAGCACAACTTAAAACAACGACTGAAATAATGATAAGCAACTCTGGCAACACATGGAGGCAGGAGCAGGAGTATTCTGTGGTGATTCTAGGGCCCATTCAGTCAATGGAAATTCAGCCCTCAATGATTCATCTCCGTATACTGAACTATTATCCTATCCCTGCCAGTTTGGAAAGCGATATAGCGCAGGAGCTTAGCTTGTCCCTGAATGGGGCTCTGTGAGAGAAGTTAGCACAGTATATGTTTGAGACGCTTCTGATGCTTATAATGCATACTCTTTGGGTAACGCTGTTGGGATTATGGAGGAGAAGGAGGCAAATGCTATATCAACCAGCATAGCATTTATCCCCTGGCTCCACACCCTCCAAACAGAACCCCATTACACAGGCCAGTTTGGAGAGGCTTAACACCTGTTTTTATTTTCTTTTTTTCAGTCCATATAAACTCATTCTCTTCCTCCCTCTTGCTTACTTTTTGTCTTGCAATGCAAAGAGGATGAAGCCATGGGAATGAGAAGAGCTCTATTATTGCTGTATTTTCTTTCCACAGAAATGTTATTTACTAGAAAGATATCATCCTAGCATTTAATCCTCTTAACGGTGGATTGCGGTTGTACTTACAGCACCATGCACCTGCTAAACTGCCTTCTCTTAAAGCTGTATAAACATTGCCGCAGGAGCCATTGCCGTTGCATGCCGAGCCCATCAGCTCCTCTTTATAATGAGAGACAGTGGAAGAGAGCTCACAAGAAGTTTAGAGGACATTGTATTGATGGGATACTGGATGGGGCCCCTGTTTCTTCCCTCTTGGACCCACCTGAACTGCATGGTTCTTTGTGAAACGGAGCATCTGGACCCAAAATGAAAAGGGAAGGGTACAAGTGAAACACTGTCAAGCATCGTAAACATCGTTATTTATTCTCCGAGAAAAAGACATGTGTGATGTCTGACATCAATACCTGTCATTACAAAGGAATTTATCTCAAAAATGCGCATTTTTCAGGTATATTATGAAAATTTCCACAAGTTATTTGATAAATTCTTTGGATCCATAATATTTCTTGTCTTAAAGTTTCTTCTGGGTCTCAGTGTCATGAGGCTGTCATTGCCAAAGATGCCTCAACAGGTCATTTTTACACAGTATACTGATTTGAAAAATTAAAAAGCAAGGGCAGCTAAAATCTTTACGTGCTCATGCAGTGATGCTTTGCCAACTGCATAATAAAAATTTAAATTTAAATTAAAATAAATTATAAAAGGCTCTAAATGGCAGAGAAGGTGAGCTAAGTAAAAATTCTAGAAGCAAGAGCTCACAGATCTGTCCAAGTTAAGGTTAAAAAGAAATTACTCATTTTTGAACTTGTGCTTATGTTTTGAAAGTTGAACTGAAGCGAGTATTTTCTTTTTCTTTCTTGTGAATAATCCTTCTTGATCCTCCTCGGTAAACGACATTATGTCTAGCTGGTATGACAGCAGCACTGCTCTGTGTTAACATTAGTTCCTCCTTTCGAACGCGGTTATAGACATTCTCACACTCCCTCATGGGGAAGACAAACAGACTGGAAGAGTGAGAGAGTGTGGCAAAAACCTAAAGAATCAGAAACAGATAAACCGTCCTTTATCCGTCTGTGTATGGCGCGTGTGTTTGGGAACACTGGGAGCTTCAACCGCAGACAAACAATATGGAATTTGAAATATTAGCTAGCGTAGTGATTGAACATGGTTCCCTTATCACTGGGTTGCCAGGTTGGCCAGTTATAACGATGACTTATCACTGGGTTGAGGAACATTGAGTATATAACAAGATTCTCTGACATGACAAACACCACCCTAAGGACACACACACACACACACACACACACATACACGCATACAGTACATACATATATACATGCACACACCACTATACTGACTGCCCCAAACCAGGCCATCCATGTCTGGAAAACTAGGATTCTTCCTGCTCTGTACATGTGCATCTGTGGTTATGGGTGGTGCACAACATGTGTTAATGAGCTGATGTGTAGTACCTCAACAATACATTTTATCTGTTGACAAGCATAAGATTACTTTTTTTGTTTGTTTCCTTGCCAGATGTACAGGTATCAAAACAATAAGCAAGCATCCCGTTTGTTTTATGAGAATGTCACTGTATGAAAAATCCTGTCCAACATGTCCATCCATCCATCTTCTTCCGCTTATCCAGGGTCAGGACACGGGGGCAGCAGCCTAAGCAGGGAGGCCCAGACCTTCCTCTCCCCAGCTACTTCGTCCAGCTCTTCCGGGGGGATCCCGAGGCGTTCCCAGGCCAGCCCAGAGACGTAGTCTCTCCAGCGTGTCCTGGGTCTTCCCGGGGGCCTTCTGCCAGAGGAACGTGCCCTGGACCACATCATCTGCAAAGAGCAGAGACCCAATCCTGAGGTCACTAAACTGGACCCGCTCAATACCATGCCTGTGCCTAGAAATTCTGTCCATAAAGGTTATGAACAGAATCATTGACAAAGGGCAGCCCTGGCAGAGTCCAACCCCAACTGGAAATGAGTCCGACTTACTGCCGGCAATGCGGCCCAAGCTCTGGCACCGGTCATACAGGGAGCGGACGGCCCGTATCAGGAGGCCCGACACCCCATACTCCCGGAGAACCCCCCACAGGACTCCCCGAAGGACACGGTCGAATGCCTTCTCCAATTCCACAAAACACATGTGGACTGGTTGGGCAAACTTCGATGCACCCTCAAGGACCATGCTGAAAGTGTAGAGCTGGTCCACAGTTCCACGTCCAGGATGAAAACAGCATTGCTTCTCCTTAATCCGAGGTTCGACTATCCAGCGGACGCTCCTCTCCAGTACCCCTGAATAGACCTTACCAGGGAGACTGAGGAGTGTGATCCCCCTATAGTTGGAACACACCCTCCGGTCCACCTTCTTAAAGAGCGGGACCACCACCCCGGTCTGCCGTGTCAATCACGACAGCCCTTCAAACATCCAGAGCCCTAAGGAACTCCGGGCGGATCTCATCCACCCCTGGGGCCCTACCACCGAGGAGTTTCTTGATCACCTCGGCAACTTCAGCCCCGGAGATACAAGAGCCCGTTCCCAAGTCTCCAGGCCCTGCTTCTTCACCGGAAGTCGTGTTGGTAGGACTGAGGAGGTCTTCGAAGTATTCCTTCCACCAATCCACAATGTCCTGAGTCGAGGTCAGCAGCACACCATCTCCACTGTACACAGTGTTGACAGTGCACTGCTTCCCCCTCCTTAGATGCCGGATGGTGGTCCAGAACCTTTTCGAAGCTGTCCGGAAGTCATTCTCCATGGCCTCACCGAACTTTTCCCATGCCAGGATCTTTGCCTCGGCGACCACCGTAGCTGCACTCCGCCTGGCCTGCCAGTACCTGTCTGCTGCCTCAGGAGTCCCACAGGCCAAAAAGGCCCGGTACGACTCCTTCTTCAGCTTGATGGCATTCCTTATCGCGGGTGTCCACCAGCGAGTTCGGGTATTGCCGTCCTTACCGCTGGTGTCCACCAGCGAGTTTGGGTACTGCCGCCACAACAGGCACCGACCACAGCGGCCACAGCACCGGTCGGCCACCTCAATAATGGAGGCACGGAACATGATCCACTCGGATTCAATGTCCCCCACCTCCCCCGGGACATGGGGAGGTGGGAGTTGAGGTAGACAACTGAGCTCCTAGGATTATTGGGACACGCAAACCTCTCCACCACGATAAGGTGGCAGCCTTATCATCACCTTACAGGTGAGCTGCAAAAGTTTTCTCTGCGCTTCCAAGACAAATTCTGGTTTACGTCCAAGTTGCAGACCATGATCATTTGACCACATTATCAGAGCACTGCTGAAGTGCCGCTGAGCAAAATACTGAACCACATAATGTTCAGCGCGCCTCTCCAGGGCAGCTGTCTTACTCTGACACCTCTCCCTTAATTATTGTATGTGCATGTGTATGTGTATGTATTTATGTTTATTTTATGTTCATACATACACTGAACAAAAGTATTATCATTTGTATAATCAGAGTTCTAAAAACAGTAATTTCCCCTCTGTGAGACTAATAAAGGTTTCTTCTTCTTGATTTGCTCCTCTTTGATTCCCCATGACAGAAGTCCGGAAGAGCGCTGACTTAATTTTATATATTGTAAGTGTATTTTATGTGCAGATTGAGGTTAAAAAGTGTTTTAATGGATAATTACAAGCTTTCAGACTTGCAGTGAGCTATTAGAGGCTTCAGCTGCTCTGCATCGCAGACCTAATAAAGCTTCTTGTTGCACTGGGTGAAAACTCTCACTAAGCTAAACCAAAGATCCATGAACTTTAACCTCAGGACTAAAACAAAAACAGATGCCAGGTGAAGTCACTCACATCCAGCTTTAAATACACTGGTATGGAATTTTTCATGTGTTTTCTGTGACCAGTCATATTCCATAGCCATATGAAGACCACTTCATCTTATATTCTTTTTTTCCACTGTCCTTATCTGCCTCTATTTTCCTCTTTCATTCTCTCTGTTGAGTTCTAATTAATTATGTTTCTTTGCCAGGAACTTGTTTGCTTTCTCGCAGTGTGTATGTATCACTGGCATTGGAATGGATTTGTTTATAGTTGTGACCCTTGCTGCTTCAAGTCTTAAAGCAGTTCTGCTGTCAAGAGCCAAAAACTCTGGCAAGGTCAGCTCATTTCTGTTTACTTTTAGAGCACTATTTACCCTCTGGGGCTTTTAAAAGCACTTCTGCAAAACATCACATCCAAAGCGAGAAAGAGAGAGAGGGAAGGAAAGGAAAGGAAGGCCAGGGAGAGAAAAGACATTTCACATGACTGCAGTATTTTATTGGCGACATTGTCACGTTACATCAAGCCTGGAAGTGTGTTATGCTTCTCATACTGTATTGAATAGTGTAGATTAAAAAGTCTGTTCCAGGTAATTGCACTAATATATTAATGTGAATACGGAGCATTAACTATAATAAGGCTAATTTCCCCACTGCTGCTCTCTTCCCCACTCTGCATATTACCAACATATACCTAATGCCTTAATACGAAAGCAATAATAAAAAAAAAAAAAAAAACATGATAGACCCTCAGGCTATTGCCTGAATGCAAAGCCATGCAGTTAGGATTAACCCATCAATAATCACTATCTTCCGTGCCATGCATTTGCCCCGGCAGAGCTAATGATTAATCTCCTCTATATGGGACTGATCATTATCAGATTGATGAATGCGCCGACCAATCATGTTCCAGCAAACCCCCAACATGTACATACACCAATAAGTGATGATGAACAGCCTGGGTAGTTGGATATTTATGCTGTGTGAGGAAGTCGAAGTTGATTTCCTGTGTGTGTTTTTTGGATGATTATGTGTATATTTACAGCTACTAGTACTAGTAAATCCTAGCAGATCGAAGATGTAATGGTTGGGTAACATTTCTAATGGTTTAATTTGAAGAGACTCATCAAAAGATCTTGAAACCTGATGCTTGTGAAACCCCTAAACCCCTTAGTTTGTAGGTACTGTGTGTGTGTGTGAGTGACTGTAAATACAGTATGTACAAATTATGTTCCCCTGCATGTGCCATATCAGGGGCTTGAATGATGGATGCATATTTTGTCCTTGTTGCCTGTTGTTACACAGGCTTTGGCCTCCACGTGTTCCCGACTGATGTCCTTGTATAGTCAGGCCTGAGTTTATTTTCTCTGGATTGACAGAGACACCTCCTCTTGAACTTTTACAGCTCCTCTCAGTGATGTGAATCTGAGAGAGTTGACCCCGGTCACCAGGCTTTACGGGCTTCCGCCTGCTTCTCGTCACCACTGTTTTGCCTTTACTTTGTTTTTTTCACATGCCTGTTGACATGTTTACACGTGAACAGAATGACAAATACGGAAGAGAAAGGTCTCAACAGGACTAAAAATACACGCTCGGCATTATGGTATGTAGTTTGCACACGGCAGGCTGGGACGAGTTTGCATGTGCTTCCTGTGTCTGCATGGAGCCTATCAGGATAATCTGAACTATACTGGTTAGTTCAATTGATTACATCTAATTGCTTGTAGATGTCAGCATGAACGGCTAAATATTAGCCCTGTGATTACCTGCCAGCTTTCACTAGCATTAACTATTAACCATACAATACTCCATCAATGAGTGACACAAATGATTAAACGATCTGCAAGCAGGCCATGTTAAATGGGCCAAAAGTGAATTAATTGGAATTTTTAGAAATTATTTATTTTTCTTACACATTGTCTCTCTCTCTCTGTATAATATAAATGTATTAGTTTCACTGAATAAACAACAGAGACAAGTTTTGTCAAGGGTAAAACAAAGCAAATAAGCAGTATTTTATTTCCCAGGGCGGATATTCAGTCCGGGTCAATTCACAGTGTAAATCCCAATAAAGATTATGTGCTCTGCATAAAGGCTAGTAAATGCCAAAAGCAGTAAAAGGGGCTAGAAAATGTTGAGAAACGTTTGACCCCACAAACTTATCCGTTACTGCCTTGCCCCAAAAACCCAGGGCAACTCTCACAAACCTGCATCGGTGCCTCTCAGAGAGCTACAATATGACTCTTAAGGCACATGTGCACAATCAAGGCAGCAGACCAGGTTTGGGAAGACTTGATCCATATCACAAAACTGTGTTGATGCTGAGGTTTCCTTCTACAAATTACTGCCCGGACAGAGGGTGCTGAGAGGCTGAGGGCCTAAACCGAAGTGACACTTATTGGCCCCCCAAGCCCAGAAGAAAAATCTATAAAGCCATTTCCTGTTGTGTCACGTTTCTTGGTGGGGAAAGTATTCCCATGTATTAAACGTTCAGCCTTTAGCCTCCATAACTTTCCTCCTGCTGGAAATTTACAGCGTAGCGCTGCATTATGAAATACTTGAGTACATGGGCCACAGTGTTGTTCTCTGTTTTTGACACACCATAAAGTCTTAACCCCAGACTTGGCCTGATGTTTCTGATATCCTGAGAAAGGTTAAAGCAACTTATCTTTGTTTTTATGACTGCTGGTGCTACCATGATGAAAGGAGGCAAGTTGAAATTAATGTTTTAATGTGCAGTTGTAATTATTAAATTATTACTGTTTGTGTACATTATTTTTTCTTCTTTTTATTTGTGTTAGAGTTTCATTTTAGATGAGTGATGAGCCTCATTAGGCAAAAAAATCAATTTCTCACCCTTGGCCTCATCTCCATTGACATTCTCATGGTTTAATATCTCTATAAAACCATCTTATCACTCATTACGTTCACAAAATCATATAGCAACAACTCATAAATCATAAGCAACAACTCAATCAATACATTAACAAGTCAAGAACGCAACAGTAGAATACATATATATATATATATAAAAAAAAAAAAAGAAAAAATTCCCTTCTCACCCCTCGCGAGTGGTTCCTCCTCCATTCTAAGCTTGGGTCCTCTACCAGAGGCCTGGGAGCTTGAGGGTCCTGTGCAGTATCTTTGCTGTTCCTAGAACTGCACTTTTCTGGACTGAGATGTCTGACGTTGTTCCAGGGATCTGCTGTAGCCACTCCTCCAGTTTGGGGGTCACTGACCCGAGTGCTCCGATCACCACGGGCACTACTGTCACCTTCACCTTCCA
>JABWDL010003497.1:0-11656 GCA_015343265.1 Pao palembangensis | reverse complement strand
GTTTCCAGCCCATACTCCGCACAGATGTTTCTGTAGACTATGCCAGCTACTTGGTTATGGCGTTCCATGTATGCTTTCCCTGCCAGCATCTTACACCCTGCAGTTATGTGTTGGATTGTCTCAGGTGCCTCTTTGCACAGTCTACACCTTGGGTCTTGTCTGGTGTTGTATATCTGGGCCTCTATCGCTCTGGTGCTCAGGGCTTGCTCCTGCGCAGCCAGGATGAGTGCCTCTGTGCTGTCCTGTAGGCCAGCCCTCTCTAGCCATTGGTAGGACTTCTTGAGATCAGCCACTTCAGCTGTACATCCCGTGTAGGGGCTTGTCCTGCCATGATGGTCCCTCCTTCAGCACCTCCTGATCTTGCCATTGTCTGAGACATTCACTGAGCAGGTCATCCGTTGGGGTCTTGTCCTTGACGTACTCATGGAGCTTGGCTGTTTCGTCCTGGATAGTGGCTCTCACGCTCACTAGTCCTCGGCCTCCTTCCTTACGGCTTGTGTACAGTCTCAGGGTGCTGGATTTGGGATGGAACCCGCCATGCGTGGTGAGGAGCTTTCGTGTCTTAACATCTGTGGTCTGTATCTCTTCCTTTGGCCACCTTATTATTCCTGCAGGGTATCTGATCACTGGCAGGGGGTAGCTGTTTATTGCCCGGGACTCATTCAGCTGGCTTCGAAGGACTTGTCTTATTTGGCTGTTGCCGCTTTCCTTGTTGCCTGTTCAAGGTTGCCATTTGCCTGTGGTATTCCAAGGTACTGGTAACTGTCCTCAATGTCTGCCATTGTTCCATATATATCCATATTCCATGTTCCATATCACCCACACACACACAGAACATTGTTGCATATCCCTCTATAACACAAATCAAGTGTTCACCATGTTTTAATTAATTTAGTTCTTTTTTTACCTTACTTCAATTTTTGTTTTATTGGCCTTCTGGTTTAGTTTCTAGCTTCCAATGCTAGTGCTGTAATGTGTAACGCTGTAATGAATCCAGCATCAACCAAACTTGTTCCAGTTAAAAAAAAGAATAAAAAAAAATAAAAATTATGACGGCGTCTCCAAGAGCTATTGTTTGGGTGAGAAGATACATGTTGCTGGATGAGCATGGGGTAAAAAACACAATTTAACTATTTACATATGCATTCAACAGGTTTAAGGTGGGTGGATGTATGGATGGATGGATGGATGGATGGATGGATGGATGGATGGATGGATGATGGTGTTGACATCATCTACAGCTGTCCTGTTCAAGTTATCTTCTTGTTAAAAGGGAGTTTTTCCTGCCATTGTTGCCTGTTTGGGGGGCAGATTCTGGGTTTCCATAAAGCTTCTGGAGACTTGATTGTAACTGAGGTTATTAATAAAAACATAGTTGAAATAAATTAAACTGAGTCTTATGAATGTGCTGTCTTTATTCTATACTTTAGTGTGGGTTAACTGGTCTTGTATGTCCCAGTAAATATCACCACCATATAGCATTTAGCTATTTGCAATACAACGCTATCACTTTGAGACATAATTGCACTCAGTAATTATGATTTTCAACAACCAAACACATAACAGGCAGTTATTGCCTCGAAGCATTCAGATCCAGTCCCAGGCTGGTGGGACATTTTGTGTGCAGTCTGTCATTTTCCCATGTCTGTGTGGGTTTTCAGTTTCCTGTCACTGTCCAAAACCATGCACATTAGGCTAATTGAGCACTGTAAATTGCCTCTAGGTGTTTGTGTGTGTGTGTGTGTTCTTCTGTAATGAGTACCAAAACACTCATTCTACTAGCAAAATGATGACATTTTTGGGTAGTGAGGACATTTTGGCTGGTCCTCACAACTTCAAAGGACTATTTTAAAGGTTAAGACTTGGTTATAACATTGGTATTAGATTTGGGTGGTCCTCACAAAGATAGTACAAGTGTCAGTGTCAAAGAAAACTGATCATATACTGTATTTTTAGATCTGTATTCTACCACAGCTATCTTGCTTCTACTCATGTCAGGAAGAAATGTTAAAATTGTCTGAGCTAAAATAGTAATAATATAATGTAGTATTTCTTGAATTTCTTGTTTCCTTTGTCTTCTTTAGGTTTTATTTTTTTTTGTTCCATTTATTTGTCTTAATTTGGAAATAGACATCTGTGATTCTCAAAACCATACAGTTTTCAACTCCTCCCATCTTGTCACTGGTACACATTAAACCAGTTTGTGAGCGGGGAACACACATGCACTTATGGCCCGCACACTAATACGGCACAACTCTGCAATTACATCACATCTGAGGAGCATTACCCATTTCTTCGGTGTTTACACAAGGTCAGTCCCGACAAGAGAAAGTGGGAGGTTCAGATATTATTCTGACACTCACTGTAATTCCTTCTCGACACACTGGCCAAACCATGTGTTTTCCCTTAGGTTAAGTGTGGTATTACTTGTTTAGTTTAATGAATGTCAATGTTAAACAACGTCTGTGTAAATTACAGACGGGTGGGAATTTTAAATTGTCTTGTCCTCAGTTATGCACAGTTTGTCAAAACCTGTACCTTAAATGGGTCCGCTGAAACCAAATTTCACCAGACAGCACAGTGCTGCATTTAAAATGTTGCTTTTCAATGAACTTGTGCTTCCTATGCTCATTAACACAAACAGCCACTCCTAACATATGGACTGCATGGAAATGTTGCACACATTTCAAGTGCACTATTCATTTGCTAACAGCAATGTGTGATTGCACTGGCACAGGTGTGGGCCATTGGCGTTACCCGTCTGTCTCGGTGTCTCATTACCATGCAACGGGGGGAGGATTATTCAAAGACAAGTTAACGATGAACAGTTGAAAATAATGCGGCTTCTTTGTGCTGTGCATCTTGTGGTTGCAGACACAAGGTAAATGTAGATCGACACAACAATAACTTTAAACGTAAACTGTGGGTTGAGTGTTAAAGCTGTCGGCGATTTATGGTAAAATCAGCATCGGCTGTTCATTTCTTCAAAGTTGGATACATTATTTCAGATATCATACATTGAAAATGTGTTATGTATGGTGTACAATTATGCTAATGGAAGAAACGCTATATTGTGTGAGTCTTGTGTGTTGAGATCTGCATTGTGCTTTGAGATTAGTGAGCCATAATTGTTGCACATGGGCTCCCGACACGGGCTATAAAATGTGCTACTTTACATCCCCCATCCATTTTCCTCTGTCTGCCAATCACCCCCAATGCACTCGCCTCATCTCTCTGTCTCCACCTATCCTCGACCTGGTTCTTGATCCCTACACTCAGAGCACATACTTCTGCTGGGATTAATATCTCTGCCACTTTGATGCGAGAACAGTGTTTCACAAAGACAGAGTTAGGATGAGGGGGCGATGGGCAGAGAGAGGATAAGACAGAGGGAATGAAAGAAAGAGAGGGATAAAGATGTAGAGAAAGGGGAAGTGAAAAGGTGGAAGAGATGTGAGGGATCCTCACTTGGCAGCTAAGTGTATAATCTCATAGCATGTGTGTGTGTGTGTGTGTGTGTGAGTGATGGAACCAGAATGAGGTAGAAAGACAGAGAACAATTGATTTTACATCTGCCTGTGTGTGTGCGTGGGGGGGAACCCTGTTGGCAGCTACCAGCGCTCCAATCTGAGGTTCTGTTTGTAGAGGCGTGTCGCCATCACTGTAAGTTAGCAAGGGGGTACAGGCCAGGATGCTGTTCCCTATTGGCTCGCGGTAAGAGGCTGTGGCCTTGCACATTAAGCCAATCACTCACAGCCAGCTGACCCCTGACAGCCTATCAGCTTACTTGGCCCGAGGCTTAGAGCAAATAGACAAAGGCAGAGGCGGCAGGCAAGGTTATGTTATTGGAATGAGTGAGACAGATAGAGAGAGGGAAAGAAGGAGACTCTTTTGCATGGTTTCATCTGAGGAGCCAAAGGTGAGAGCAAGTGGTGGGCGAGAGTGCCCTTAATCTGTGGCTGGCGAGGGCACCAAGAGCTTTTGTACAATAATTACATTAGAGTCAAATGGATCCCTGTATCTGAAAGCAACACATTTCTGCCCTGCAGGAGAATCCCTGGTTAATTGTAATCCTCCAAGACGGCGCAAGCGCAAGAAGTGCCTACCTTTAAAGTGAAGAGATTGAGGACAATGCATTTGTGTGAATAATTGTATGTATTGAGTGTGTGAGTCTGTGTGTTTGTGGTGTTTCTCCTTTTCGAATTTCTGTCTGTCTAATTGCTGCCCCAGTTGTTTATTGATTATTGTTTCACTGTACATGCATTCTTCCTGAGCGCACATATCTGCACTCACACACACTGATGTTCTTATATTTACATGTGTCAGGGCTCCCTGATGCGGCGTGCGTTAGCAGCATTGCTTTTAGCGTTGCTTCAGGGTTAGGTGGCTGATGGAATGGTAGAATCAAAAGATATGCTACAGAAGAAGGGATGGATGGAATGAGAGGACAGGGGTGAGTATATCTAGTGAGCAGAGCCAGACACAGCTGGAGGGGAGGAGAGGTTGATCTGTTTAGTGTCCGTCTCCTGCCAGCTTTTACTGGTCATTAAAAGTAAGCTGTTATCAGACCGTGCAGGGAGGACTACCCAACCAGCCAGCACAGTGCTGCGTCTTCAGGTAACAGCTCCTTATCTGCTCCCTGATTGCCTTCACGCTCCCAATCCGTCTGACATTGGCGTCTCAATCAGTCTTTAAATAATCTGCCTCCTCGCAGAGTGGAGGTCCGCCTCCGTACCTCCATCTCCCTCTCTTTCTTTACCTCTCTTGCTCTGTGTCTTTCCCCTCGCCTCGGCGTGCACGTTTATGCCGAATATTAATGGCAGGGGGGAAGTGTTCTGTCTCGCACACTTGAAGGAAATAAACAAACAAGGCTCTGAATCTGCTTCTGTGCAGCGCGCTCCCTCACAGACCAGTCCCACAGATGTTAACGCTCATCTTTGACCTAACGAGCCAAAGACAGTGCTGACATTCTGGGCCTCGCTAACAGAGAAGTTACAAAGAAACAACGATATAAACTATTCATTAATGTGATTGTAAGTGTGCCTTCTTTTGCCATTGCTAAGTTATTATGTTAATATGTTCCAGCATGTGTCATATATTGACAGTCCTGCAGAGAAAAGAATGAATTGATATGGGGGGGAGGTAAATCAGATTCTTGACTTGGAAGCATCATGTGACTGAAAAAGTAGAGAGAGAGAAAAAAAACTCAAATTTTTACCTCAGAGTGTTGAGCGGGCAAGTCCTGCTGCCAACAGCATAGCTGAAGTGCTACACCAAACCTCCCACTCAGCCCCCACCCAAGACCACTGCAGGAGTTATCGCTCCCAAACTCAGACACATAGAACGTTTGGGGGCGTTTGGTGGGTGGTGGGGAGGGCTGCACAAGGGACAGTTAGGTTTTGTAAAAAACAGAGAGAATGTTCTTGTATAAAACTGAGTATATGCAGAGCATATACAGTTTTGATAATAATTTAAAATAAAGTATTTTAAATTGATTTCATCATCTTGTGTACTGCATGCTACTTTTCAGCCTAGAACAAACATTAAAATAACTGGTAGCTTACTCATTGCTGGCATCGAGTCACCCTTTGGATGTCTGAGCTTTTAGCTCCCTGTGCTTCCCCACTTCCCAATTACGCGCTAGTACTTAGCAAATAACCCGAATACTAGATTTGTATTTGATCACTGCAAAAAGCCATTTTGGGCCCATTACAGGAAGCACAGGCCATATGAGACTCACAATTGTTAATATGTATTTGTCTATTTCTAGCTAATTGAGTACTGTGTGGTGGACAGCGATGGAAAGGCTTGTGTTTGGACAGCTGGTAGCAGCTTCAGTAGATGGTGTAATAGTGACTGTATATATATTGACGATCTTCATACCTCAGAGTGAGTCAGATGAATGAATGTTCCACCTCCAACACCACTTCACTGCTGATGTCATATGGGATTTTAGACTATAGGTGACAACCAAGTAATAACTCCTCTATCTCTGCACCTCATTCTCCCTGTACTCTCTTGCTCACTCTCTTCCACCTGTACCTCGAAAGCAGACTTCCATTACGCAGTTATCTATCTCTCTCTTGTCTGTCTCTCCTTTGCCTCTCTGTCTCTCCTTCCTCATTCCTGCCCTCACCCGTGTGATGTGTGATATGTATCATTGGTTAAGACTACTCCAGGCCAGCATGCTGACATTCCCCCGTGCCTCTTCATCTCTCCCCGCAGAGCTGAGTGCTGTTGAGTTGTGTTGATTAATGATATTGATCGCTCCACACACTGCTTGACTTTCAGCAAACGAGGGGGCGAGCGAGAGACAGCAAGTCAGAGCAGAAGAACAAGGTAGCGAGAGAACGAGAGAGAGAGAGAGAGAAAAAAATTGATGGAAAAAATAACTTGCTCTCAATACGGTTTTCGTTTCTCTCACAAACTCTGTTTCCATGGGAACCTATGGAGCCTATAGAAAGAGATGGAAAGAGGCAGGAAAAGTAATTAAAAGCAACAAGTTAATAGGTGATGATTTCACATGTTGCCTTATCCGCTAGCTGTCTGCTGCCAAATCACATTATTGTTGTGATGAACAGCAAGGGGAAAGTGCGCGTGTGTCATTAGAATTAGAATAGAATTTAAACCGAAGTGGGACTGAAGGCAGGATGTCAATTTTCCATAAGGATGGTGTCTTTAAGGCCTGATAGGTTATGTCAATAGCAATGAGGAAGTGTCAATACATTTTACCGGATCTCAGTCATGGATGCAGGATTCACTCACTGAAAATCAGTAAGCTGTCAAGGATGACGCTGATATTCTGTGGCATTACTGTGAATACATTTTGATATTTTCAGTTCTTCATTATTTATATGATTGCTATCAACCTGCCAAAGGTTATTTGCAATTAGTAACATGGTGTGATACAAACGGGGGGAATTTCTTACGTGATGCTGTCTAATTGAGCTTCCTCTCTCTCGGGAATGATGGAGCTCATGGGGAAAGACATACCACAACTATGATTGGATTTTCAGACTCTCACAAAAGCTTGAATCCCAGGGAAACATAGTCAACCAGTGGTATGAAGTTGTCTGTGTATGGGTGTTTGTGATGGTGTGAAAATTCTGGACAGGATACAGAGTGTGTGAACCAGGGTCTGTCACTTTATGTATGTGTGTGTCTTCTTGTACTTGCTACAACCTTAAAAAAAAAAAAAATATATATATATATATATANAAAAAAAAAAAAAAAAAAAAAAAAACAGTTGAAAAGAATAAGCGCACCTTCCAGCACACAGAGCAGAAGGTGACACCACATACCTGCTTATCTTGACGGGGCTTTGTTCCTTCGACATGTCGGATAGCGAACAGGCCTGCTTCTGTAAACTGAATCTCAATGTGTTCTTTCCGCCGCCTCGCTCACTCTCGCCTCTTACTTTCTTGTCTTTTGTGGTGTCACTATCATCGCTTCCACTCCTCCCCGTGCACAAGGAGCGTCCGCCTATCTCGGCTCCTCCCACATCGGTAGGTGTGTTGAGCAGACCGGAATGACCTGTTCCATGATCCCGGGGCTCTCTCTGACTTTGTTATCTAGAGAGGAAAAAAAGAAAAAAAAAAAAAAAGAAATATATATATATATATATATATTTTTTTTTTTTTTAAGGTTGGGGATAGAATTGGGTTTAGGTTAGGGTTAGAGGAAGGGGCTGGGTATTAAAGACCTCAAAAAGAAAATAAAGTACCAGGATGATTTTGGCTAATCAAACTTCAGTTTTAAGACTGTAATAGTATACAGTTGGTCTGAGGGTGCAGAGGCAATATATCACGCTATGACATCACATGAAGTATACACACAGAGTGTGAATGGATAACTCCTGCCAACCTGTGTTTATATTTCCTACAGATTTTTTTTGCTTTTATGCACATGCGTGTTTCACATGAGCTTTGGTTGTGTGAGCCACCCATCCTTATGTGCACTCATGCCTCACTTGTATCTGGCCTTCTTGTACTCTCCCAGCTGTCCTCACACTAGTCTGTGTTGACAGTAAACACAGCTGCAGGTCACAGAGGCCCTGTTCTGGTCGGACACTAGGTTGTGAAGGCCAACGCTGAAGAGAGGATGGAGCACAGAGAGAGAGTGACGGCCGGAAATGGAAGGCTGGAAAGGAGGGAAAGGTTGGTCAAGGCACTGGAAACAAGGAAGGACAATGCCTTAGGAAAGACAGAAAACTAAAAAAAAAAAAAAAACAACGATCTAGTTTCCTCATTTTTTAAGGGCAAGTTAAAGAATACCAGAGTAAGGCAAAGCTATAAGAAACTGCAAAGACAAAGAGAAAACTGTTGAAATTGAATACATGCAGGAAGACAGTGAAATACGGCCTCCATCTCAAGTCAGAATCAAAACGTCTCTAATAAGAACAGCAAATCAACGTGACCTGTTTGCATGCATCTTAATAAATGTCAAATCTATCAGACATTTACATTTAGGGCTTTATCCATAATTGTGTATTGGATATACCCCAAAGATCAATACACTGCAATAATTCATCTATGACTTTATGTTTTTAACAGATGACATTAGCATCGTTTACAGACACACTGCCATTAGGGGTGCATTGACCTTTGTATGCTTGATTGATAGATTTTCTGACCCTGTCTGCGTGCGCAAGTCTAGCTGTAAGAGATACACTCTTTGGTAACCCACCTATTTCTAATTATACACTTCCCTGTGAGGGTCCTTGCAGAGGCAAGAGACCAAACTATGAAGATATACAGACACAAACGGAGCCACATACAACCCCCACCCCCACACACACAGACATCTCCCATCTCTATACATAAGCACACACATGCACAATAACACACTTGCACCCAAAAGCCCGGTTTCACGTGTTTCTGTCCGGCCCCTAAGGACAGATCAGGCACAGCTGTGACTGGAGAGGTCATGAGGCTCTGGGGGGTCAGACTGAGCAGACTCTGAGAGAACCCAACATAGGGTCACAGGTCACTCCCAGCAGCCCTAGCGGTGTGAAAGGTCATGGGTCATAGTCTCACCACGATGCATCGGCAGGATAGGGTTTCAAAAGGCGGCTGGGGCCAGAGAGAGGCACAGATTTATAGATACTGAACTGAGCCCCGGCCCTCAGCCTGAGGTAATTACACAGAATATGAGCATGCCCGTTGAGGCTTGGCGGCCATATTTCATTTCCACCCTGAGCCCCTGTAGACTGAAATAATACATGAGATAGCCAGGGAGAGACGAGAGGCAAGACCAGGGGGCAGGAAGCCAGAGAAAGGAAGATCCAGTGATGCAAAGGACGAAGAGATAGAGGGCGAGCGAGAGAAAGGAAAAGTGGAAAATTAAATAAGCAAGTTTAAAAGTATGCAAGAGAGTTGGCTCCAGATTCAGTTGAAGCAGAGGCAGAGGGTCATATTTGTTACTAAACAAACCTCCATTCTTAGCAACAAGACCTTTGACGTCAAATTCCAGTAAGACACGGAGAAGGTCACAGGGATCATCCCCAGGGAACGCCGGAAGCCGGAATGACACGAAGCATGGACAGCAGGGAGTGACAGCCTCGCGAGAGGAGAAGAGCACAGGAACAGATGGAGCGAGGGAGGGGAGTGAAAGAAAAGAAGAGCCCAGAAATTAGATTAGTTTGGAAAGTGAAGTTGTGATGCAGCAAGCTTGATATCCTGCTTGGAGCAGTTTCCCGTGAGAAACTGATCGCGCCACCGCGGGCTCAGTGAGACAGTTCAAATATATTTACTCCTCGTTGGAAGGTACAAATTAAATTAGGCTTTTCCACAAAGAAGAGATGCTTTCCCCTTCTGTTCTGATGTCATGGTAGTAGGGCGGTATAGAGTGGGGGTCGGCCCGCTCTGGCCTGCATACATTTATCTTCGAGGCCATTCATCTTCCAGTAACCCCTCAACCCCTTTCTTCTTTGCTAGACCTTTTTGTGCTTTTTGTCACTGTCACATCTTTTTGGGGGTTCTTTTTTTTGTATTAACAAACCCACCATACTGTATCCAAGGTTAGATCTCTGTGTGCAGCTAGATTGTAATGTTTCCTTGAAGACGTTTCGCCTTCTCTCCAGAAGGCTTCTTCAGTTCTGGAGATCTAACCTTAGATAACTATGACCTGGATGAATGAGAATCTACACAGACACCCACCATACTGTAGGAAATCTAACATCAGGTCACCACGTCGTGCTCGGTCTACTTTTTTCCCCCCAATCTTCTCTCCCATTTCCATCCTCGTTGCTCTGCGTGTAAAATAGAACATTCTGTATAACAATTGAGATCATCCATTCTTTTATTCCCACCTTAGCACCACTACAGCTTTCATTTGAGATCATTAGAGTAATTGCCATATAATTGCACTGACTTTATCCTTGGCTGAGGTCCATTCTCTGAGCACACCCAGGTCCTGTCCCAGACTGTGGGACAGACTCACTTCGCAACAGTGAATCGTAGACCTGGAACCAGGAGGGTCGCCGTCCCAGCATTTGGCCAACGTCACCATACTACATCCTAACCCTGGTGTTCTGCATGTATTAAAAAGAAAACAAAACAAACAAAAAAAAAAAACAATAAAAATAACATGGGTAAAGAGCAACTGAGGATGGTGACTCAAGTATTTGAGTGGTCGAATCATGAGTTAAAAAACTTGTTGTTGAATTCCTGGTTCAGCTCATTAGGGCTTTTCATCATGTGCATCATTGCATGTGTATGCATGTATGAACACACTAGGCACACATTTCCAACAACACTAGCTCTTCCTCTGGGTGCTTATCTAGCTTTGACTTAACTCTCCCTCGGAGACAAACTAAACCACCACTGTGACAGACCAACAGTGTAAAAAAATCCTTGAGAGTTCTACAGACACACAATAAATCAATCCATGATTTACAAGTGAACTCATTCAGAAAGGAAGCATATGTAATCTACTCATCCATGCTGAGAGGATGCTGAGCACAAGAGAAGGAGAAGGAGAGGTGGAGTGTGTTCAGGGACAAGGCAGGCGGCCAGCTGAGAATGAATTCTGTTTTTGTTCCTAACTCCCCAAAGAGAGGTGGGAACCAGTAAACAAACAAACCAACTGAAAAACTGTTTCCTTTTTTAATGACAAAAGGGAGAGGCTGAGAGAGAAAGGAAAGCGAAGGAGGAAAAGCATGGCCCTGCGATTCAGCTGTCAACCTTTTTCTGTGTCTGTGTGTATGGGGTAGGGGTGCACAGATAGAGCACAGATGTACACAGATGAGTAAACAAAGCCATTGTTTATTATTTAGTTTTGTTTTATTATGTTGGGGAAGATTAGTAGTTATTGATTTTGCCCCATCAGAGCCCAGAAGAGTGAAGGCGAAAGGCAAACTTTCCAACTAGTCCCCACATTTTCACACAAACACGCTCGCGGCATTTCACCCCTCCACCGTGCCCCACCTCTATTGAGCTTGTCACGCCTCTGTCAGTTCCTATCACAGTGTGTCTACCTGAAGTATGTAGATGAGGCTTTTGTGATCCCCTGTCCTGTTCCGGACACCCATTCTTCTTGGCTCAGGTCTATTATGGTCTGAGCCCGGGGCGGGTCTCAGCACTCCTTGCACACACACAGATACACACACGCACACACACACACACACACACACACACACACACACACACACACACAC
>JABWDL010000326.1:0-23806 GCA_015343265.1 Pao palembangensis | reverse complement strand
ACACACAAGACAATACCCACGATACACACAATGCACACGATACACACAATACACACGATACACACGATGCCCACGATACACACGATCCACACGATACACACGATGCACACAATACACACAATACAGACGATACACACAATGCACACGATACACACGGTGCACACAATACACACAAGACAATACCCATGATACACACAATGCACACAATGCACACGATACACACGATACACACAATACACACGATGCACACAATACACACAATACAGAC
This sequence comes from Pao palembangensis, assembly GCA_015343265.1. Lineage (NCBI taxonomy): Eukaryota > Metazoa > Chordata > Actinopteri > Tetraodontiformes > Tetraodontidae > Pao > Pao palembangensis. The sequence continues at coordinate 23,538 of JABWDL010000326.1, read as the reverse complement.
GATACACACGATACAGATGATACACATGATGCACACAATACACACAATACACACAATGCAGACAATACACACAATACACACAATGCAGATAATACACATCATACACACGATACACACCTTACATGCGATACAGACGATACACATGATACAGACGATACACATGGTACAGCCATGTCAGTCAGACAGACGGGGACACCAACTTGGCCCAGTGGAGACTGGGCAAACTCTCCACGTGCCTGAACTGATTTTCCATCTTGTTTGTGACCCTTTGGTACTCACGTAGGGAACGCCGAAGAGGCCAAACTCCAGAATTCCCGGGATGGCCCATTTAATGTCGTTCCAGTTGGCGGCGTTGTCTCCAAGCCAGTGGCCTGAATATTTCCCAACACCTGGGAAGGAGGAGCGGGTCAACAGCAGGCTGCGATTTCCTCCAAAGACACTCTGCAGAGCTCTGTGTGTGGAGGAGGAGGAGGAAGAGGAGGAGGAGGAGCAGCAGGAAGAGGGGTCATTAGATGAACATTAGCATGTTCACAGCAGGAAACAGGGGGGAAACAAATGGGAGGAATGGGAGGAAGCTACAATGACTTCCATCACAACAGCAGAGCTTCCTCCTGCCAGAGACACCTTTGCGTTAGCGGAGAGGAGGAGGGAGGCGTCTCCTCTCTGCTCCACCTCTACAAACTGACACGTGTGTGTGTGCACTTCCTGAGCAGCTGCAGTGCAGCAGGGGGCGCCACCTTGGATCCATCATTCATGCGATCCTCATGGCCTTCAGGGCCGCAGCTTGTGACACAGAGTGAGTTCAAAAACAAATGTGTCTCACCTCTCGGAGGCCAGCACCATGGAGTAGCCGTAGAGACTGTGGACGTCGTAATGGCTCCCCCAGGACTGCTGGGCGTCCATACACAAGGTCTTACTGTACATCACCTCGTCCAGAATCTCTGGAGTGAGAGCGGATGGACTGAGAATGACAGAAGCACGATGGAGGACAGAGACATTTTCATCAGGAGGCAGTGATAGAAGAGGAGGAGTGATGGAGGAAGACTGGTCCAGAGGACAGCATTGGACAACTTCTTCACATCCCTTTCTCAATCTGTGAAGCACATTTGGGCTCCAACGAGAAAAAAACAGAATCTGCTGCACGGCTGTGACCTCAGAAGGTCAGAGAAGAAGGAGAACAAGAAGGAGAGAAGAAAGTGACTTACTGGGAGTGTAGGGAGGGTAGTTGAGGTTGTTGGTCTCGCAGCCGTTCACAGATCCTTTCATGAAGTTGGACACCTCGTTCATATCCTGCAGGTGCAAAATGAAACTGGGTTTCTTGTGGGTGACTGGTTACAGGTCAAAGGTCATGCACTCATGGTTGCCCCTCGGACACTCACAATCCAGAGGGCGTCGTGTTTGACCTCTCTGGAGAAGCGCTTGTATTCATCAACCCACCACTCGATGCAGTTTTCACTGGTGTAGTCTGGAAAGACGGTCTGGCCTGGCCACACCTGCCAGTAAGACAGATCAGCCATGAGGGGGCGCTGAGTCAGGCTCCCGGAGACGCTGGCCCCGCCCGCCAATGCATGCTGAGCCAACAACCAACACTGATGGCCACAGATGAGCCAAACTACAGCCCATCACCATGGTGACTGACGGCACACTGCAGCCCATCACCATGGCGACTGAGGGCACACTGCAGCCCATCACCATGGTGACTGAGGGCACACTGCAGCCCATCAACATGGCGACTGACAGCACACTGCAGCCCATCACTATGGTGACTGACGGCACACTGCAGCCCATCAACATGGCGACTGACAGCACACTGCAGCCCATCACTATGGTGACTGACGGCACACTGCAGCCCATCACCATGGCGACTGGCTGCATGTTGTAGTCCATCACCATAGTACGAGACTGACACAGCTGGCTGAGCTGTAGTTAAAAAAATGATTAATATTAGCAAATTAATACTGTGACACAAAACCAGGAATCACATGACTCCATGTATCATCCAATCAGAGAACAGAGAATCTAGATGATGACACAGAATAAATAACTGCATTAGCTCCAGCAAAGCCAGTGCTAATGGTGAGGTTAATAATACAGCCACGGACGACAATGAAAGACAAAAAGAGTGAGAAAGAGAGAGAGAGAGAATAAACACATGCCTGTGATTGATGATGTCTGTTTTTCTTACAAACTGTGTTATAAAGTTAATGACATATAGGAGTGAAATAGGTAAAGGACCTTGAGATTTGATGTCTGCACTCAGTCACTTACTCACTCACTCACTCACTCACACACACACACACACACACACACACACACACACACACACACACACACACACACACACACACACACACACAGCTTTATAGGCAGATGTTTGTTCTGTCAGAGGAACCAGGTCAGAGTTATTTCCTGTCTTCCTGGATGTTTACATCTGAAGGTTCTCAGCTGTTTCTGTCTTGCTTCTTTCTCTCTTTCCATCTGTTTCCCTGCTCTCTTGTCTCTTTATTGACTCCATCAATACCTGTCTGTCTTCCTGCTGTCTCCACTCCTCCCTCCAGTCTCCTGCTGTCTGACTGCCTGTGTATCTGGTTCTCACTCTCCTGCTCAGACAGACAAGCGGTGTCTGTCGCACACACGTGCACGTCCTGTCCTCTCACCTCTCTACTCTGTTGTCTCTGGTTCCTCTCTTACCTCTTACACATGGATGTGTGTGTTTGAGGCCTTAAAACGACAATCAAAGCTTCTCCTTGAGCTGACTAATGACGCACAGACTGACAAAGGTGGCGACGCTCTTCCATCATTGGCTGTTTCTCTGACGTGGATCTGTTTTTTGAGAAAACGTTTCGACAGAAACAGAAGAGGAGAAAACACCAAATCACATCTGTCCTTTCCACATTGGAGACGACTTTTGCCTTGGAAGCAACCAGTTTCCATCCAGATATCGTGGTGACCAATTCCTCAGCATCAGACCCTAAATGGTTCCCAGCCTTGAGCAGCTGGGACGTCCGGACCAACAGAGGACGTCTGCGGCGTCCTACCTCTCCCAACAACGGCGTCTTCCCGTCAGATCCAAACACCCAGGCGTTCTTCGCAGTCCCCCGCTCGTAAGACTCATACGAGGCATTCCCCACCCGCCTACTCGTTGTGATCGCAGGATCCTGCCAACCAATTATTGACAATCATGAAGAGAAGTAGAAGAAGAGGAAGGAAAGGACATTTTTGACTTCTGGACAGAGAAATCGACTGGTTTCAAGTGAAATGAGAGAGGCTCTGACCAGGATGAGGATGTATTTCTGACCCTTGGCATGCAGGTAGTCAGCAAACTGCGGCAGGCCACCAAAGTTGACTCTATCGTAGGTGAAATCTTTCTTGTCCTCCATGTAATCTATGTCTGTGTACTGAATGTCCTGCAGAAGAAGAAGAGAGACACTTTGAAGTTTGTCAAGTCTAAAATCAGGTATTTCTGCTGCAAATCCAGCAGCTGGATCACAGCTCAGTAACCGTCATCTTCACGCCATCAGCTCTTGTCTTGGACACGCTGGACTTGTTGAAGACTTGACATGGCTACCAACAACGTGTGACAGTCAAACATGAGAGGACAATGGACGTGCTAACAGACTGATTTCACGCTGGCTTTTGGTCTGAATGAATGCAGCCAAGCTGGAGTTTACAGCAAGCAGCAGATGGTCTGGAGGGCTCTGCCAGATCCTCGCCCTGATGGTAATCAGCTCCAGACACATGAGGGAGGACGTGCTAATGTCCTCTGTTGTCTATCTAATGGTTATGGAATATGTCTCACCCTACTGCAGCAGAGGCAGCTTCATCCCAACATTGTTGGGGAGCAGATTAGCAGCGTCAAACACCGGTAGGTTCCAAAGTTTCTGTGGGATCCTGAAATAAACTGGCCAACTGGGTTAGGTGTGTCCTTGTTTGACACTGCAGGGGACATGTTAATGCTAGCATCAGGAGCTGAGCTTGGTTATGAAAGAAGAGTACAATTGCAGATCGGGGGAAACTCTTAGCACTAGCAGTCACAGGTTGAGATGAAGATAAGAAGCGAGACTGTTTCCTGTGAAAATGTCAACCAGATTGATATTTATCAAGAGCTTTGCAAAGGAAATCTTCTCAGAGCAGATTTATAATTCAGATCAGGGTGAATGAGATACTGGAGGAGTGACAACGGATTAATCTTTGATTAGCACTAGCATTCAGAGATGCTTGAAAAACAGTTGTCCCTGGATTGACATGCTGGTATTTGACAGAAAGCTGGATTAGCCCGACAAAGGTAAAGGTCATCACCATCACTCTGACTCTCGTCCAAGGCCTGCTTCAGCTTCCTGTCACGTCCTCACACTCAGAGGAGGTTCAGCTGTTGTTTCTGGAAGCAGCCAGTAGCACAAGTACTCTTCAGATTCCCCAGCAGGTGAAGGATTGATCCTCACTCTACATGTACAACTGTTTGAGCAGCACATGTGGAGCAACGGAAAAAGCAGCAACCCAGAGAGCAGAGCAGAGCAGAGCGCCCCTGGCTGACAGAGTTCAAGCTGCTGTTAGGGCCTGTTTCAGAACTGTTTCAGCGCCTGTTTCAGAGCTGTTCCAGGAAACCTGCAGCTGATGAACTTATTTTACAGCAATAAATGCAGCATAAACACATGACCACAATATCTGTGCTTTAGATCAAAGACAACGAGGACGGGTATTAGTTCCACACGGACAACTTCAGACAAGCACCTCAAACTCTCGATAACGGGTTGATAGTATTTGTAACGTTTTCAGTCTGCAGTTTTAGGTGGATGGACAAGAAAATGAGAGACAGCCCACAGGCAGGGTCTTACATAGGGAAGCTCCACCGCACGGTTCCTCTCCACCGTGTTCTTCACCTCGGTAAGGCTGCCATAGTTCCATCGAGACAGCTGGAAACCCAGCGACCAGTAGGGAGGGATGACTGGCCGGCCAATGAGCTGCACAGTACAGAGGAGCAAATGATGGGACACTGACGCCCTCAAAGAAACCTCACCACAAACACCCTGGAGCTCACCTCAAGGAACTCCTGCACCACCTGTTCAGGTGTGTCCCCAAAGAAAATGTAGAAGTCCAGAATCCCTCCAATGGTCCTGTAGGTTACAGCAGGAGTAGGCTGCAAAGTTACCTCTGGAAAAACAGTCAGAAAAACCGGCATGAGTAAATCATGAGCTAGCGCACACTCACTTTTTCCTCACATTAATGATACATTTAACACCTGACCCTAACCCTAATCCTAACATTTAGACTGATGGAAACGTTTGCGAGGAGCCTCCAGAGGAGTTCCTGTGGACTCTAACGTGTCAGAGAAGCTTCAGGAAACCACACGTTCCATCAGAAGGCAGCAAACCAGACTGGATTTGACATCATTCTCTTTGATCCAGCAGCGCCGCCTTGGTGTTAGAAGGATGTCGGAGGACGAAGAAGAGCTCCTGAACATTTCAAGAGTGTTTTTAAACTTCCTGCCTCGTTTTTCCTGTTCCTGTCTAAAGGAGATGGTCTTCTGAGGACACGGAAGAGCGTTTCAACTTTACCCATAGCGTTGCTGTTCATGAGGAAGACGCCGAAGGATTTCCCACTCTCGTCTTCCAGGCAGAGAAAGAAAGGATAGTGTCCGTAGAGGTTATGGGTTCCCTGCAGGGACAGAAGACAGACAGATGAGGAAAAGATAAGAATCGCTCACACACACACACGTTCTACATGCAGGTGTTTGCACGGTTTCCTATCAATCATCACTGTTGCATCATCAGGAATGGATCTTCTCACCCCGTTCGGGAAGCCGTCCCTGGTGAAGATGGGCCAGGTCCTCCAGTTGGTGTCATGGCGATACTGTTTGTGCACATGCTCTCCCAGGCCATAGATATTATGGGATGGCAGTTTGGCAGACAACTGAAGGTACTGGTCATCAAACACCAGAGGAGCAAACGTTGTGTCAAACCTGCAACGTTAGAGGGATGAATGGGCATTGAGGAGAAGAGCAAACTGCCTTCAGACCACACCACACACACACACTCACACACTTCTGCAGCTATGGTGTGTCATCGACCAGTGAAACCAGTGCAGACTACTGCCAGGTGACCTTTAGCTGTGCTCATTCCCTTCAGCTTTAGAAGCACACATGCCCTCTGACCTCAGATTGAGCTCATAAATTCTGAAAGTCTGGCTCCGCCCCCTGGTTAATGTGTCTACTGGTTTTATCTCAAGGTAACTTTTTACTGTTCAAATTGGACAACAATCAGTCACAATAAAAGCGCTATAGCTCTGTCAGTGTCATAAAGATCCAGTGTAGGAACACTGGCCATGCTTCACGTGCACAGATTATGACAGCATTGGTCAGATTAGATCAGAGCTGTGTTAACTCCTGAGCGCCATCCTGAGTTTGTGAATGGAACTGTCTTCCACAAGTTAGTGCGACCAGAGATGAAACCTAGTGAGGAGCAAAGCTGGATCCATGAGGAACATCCAGGACAGTCACGCTTCAATCTGCTCCAGCACAACTCACAGGGCTTTCTGGCTCTCCCTGCGGCGCACTGTGAGGCCAAAGGCTTGACTTTTCACCTCCAGCACAGTGTTGAGGGGGCTGGATGGGTTACTGCTGACGGTCTTGACGTGCTCGTGAGGAACCTCGAACCTTGTCTTCTGCCCGTCATAGATCTGCGTACGACAAGCCGGTTTTATCTCACAGTTTAGATCCAAAACCATTCCATCCTCTTCTTCTTCTGTTTGATTAAAGCTGGATTGAACTGCTCTGTGTGTGTGTGTGTGTGTGTGTGTGTGTGTGTGTGTGTGTGTGTAGGTGTGTGTGATACCTTAAAACGCAGACGATTTTTGGTCTGCATTTCAACGTGGAACAACAGCTCTTCTACATCAGCGCCGAAGAGCGAGGGTGCGGCCATCCTCTTCAGGGTGGCTCTCATTTCTGAAGATGGAAGTTTCAACAGGAAGTGAAAGTTTAGAGACACTTTTTAATCCTGTTGAATCTCTGCAGTAATTTGGGAACGAAAGCTGTAAATGTGGGATTCTCCTCCGAGCAGTGAAACAACCAGAGCTTTCACTGAATCAGATTTCATTCAGACTGATTCGGTGTGGATCCTGCTGAGCTGAAACAAGCTCAATGATCAGCGACGCACACCTGCTCAGCCCAGGATTCGCCCTCACTTTGCTGTTGTTGTGTTTCAGATGAAAATACTGTGTTGGAGGAAGTCTGGTAAGAGCCTCCTGCCTCCACCAGGGGAAGGAAAGTCTACTGACATTCATCAGAACTAATTCCACTCAGGAAAATTCCTACTTGAACTTTCTGTTCACACTTCTACCGCAGCTCGGCCAGCGGTGAGCGTGGATGAATGTAAGCATCCATCCATCCATCTTCCACTGCTCATCCAGAGTTGGCTCATGGGAGCAGCGGCCTAAGCAGGAAGGCCAGACTTCCCTCTGTACGTCCAGCTCCTTTATGGGGATCCCAAGGTGTTCCCAGGCTGACAGACATAGTCCCTCCAGTGTGTCCTGGGTCTTCCCCGGGGCCTCCTACCAGAGGGACGTGCCCTGAACACCTCACCAGGGAGGCGTCCCAACTAGATGCCTGAGCCATCTCATCTGGCTCTTCTCAACGCGGAGGAGCAGCAGCTCTACTCCGAGCTCCTCCCGGATGGCAGAGCTCCTCACCCTGTCTCTAAGGGAGAACCCAGCCACCCTACGGAGGAAACTCCATAGGGAGTTTGCACCCGCGATCTCGTTCTTTCGGTCACCACCCAAAGCTTATGACCATAGGTGAGGGTAGGAACGAAGATCCACTGGTAAATCGAGAGCTTGTCCTTTTGGCTCAGGTCTCTGCACCACGACAGACTGGTGCAAAGTCCGTGTTACTGCACCCATCCGCCTCCCGCTCCATCCTTCCCTCACTTGCTAAGAAGAGCCCGAGGTACCTGAATTCCTCCACGTGGGGACGAAAGCAGCTGTTTCTGGGGAATTTGGGTTTCTGTGGTTACTGATCTGATGGATGGTGCTCACTGTCAACCGGCTACAGCTCAGGCAGAACATGAAGAGTCTGGAGAGCCACCCTGGCACGTCCAGCTCATTGTCACACAAACACAGTAGACGGACAAAAGAGGCTGCAGTCAAATAGGCTGATCCGGCTGAGAGGCTGTACTGACCGTACGGACTCGGCTGCTCACTGGACTCCACCCTGTAGCCGTGGTTGGTCGGGAAGAAGCACCAGGGGATGTTCCTCTCGTCTAGTGGGCTCCAGCAGCATCCCCGTCTCTCACAGCTTTGCTGTAGGACCAGACGGTTGATGAGTTTGTCAGTGTTTATGACTGAAACCAACACGCTTGCGTCACCCCAGCACACAGAAATCCCACCTTTGAAGCTCCAGCGTCAGGGAAACAGTCCACTCTTTCACTGTGGGCCAGACTGGGACACTGAGGGACAAACACCAGTCCTGCTGACACACACACACATACACACACAGAAATGGGTGATAATTCCAGAAAAGCCAGGCTGAAGATGAACTCATAGAATCAGTAATAAAAACAAAATAATCGGCCAAACAAACACTTTATTGACAATACTGACGTGTGCGTTGACGTTTACAGCCTTTTACTACTGCTGCAACAAAAACTGTTAGTTTACCCTCCAGTAAATTAGAGACTGACTCACTCCGGCTGCTGGCTTTTGTTATTTATTGTTACTGATTCTTGACTTCATTTTAGAAAGTCTTTTCAGACTTTGACCAAACCATTTGGATGCCAAACATGGACTTTTTTATTCATTTATTTCTTTATTTTTTGTCCTTCAGACTTCACAGTTTGAACCGTCATTTCCCTCGAAACCAAACTAAGGTCATTTCTGTGGTAACTGTCAGTTGAGCTGTGTTGGTCAGGCTGGTGGGGTTGGGGGGGCGGTAGGGTCTGGGGGCCGGGGGGCTCAGAGGCTCGGCAGCAGCTCTGAGCGTCTTCACTCACCTTCATCCTTGTCTTTGGTTTGGGTGAAATACAAAACGATGAAGGCGATGGACACCGCAAACATCAGGAGGAACAGGACCATCAGGGCCACCTCTAACCCCGAGAACTGCCGTTTTCCCATCTGACACACACACACACACACACACACACATCATTAACACACACACTCACATCATTAACACACAGAGATCATTAACACATCGTTAACACACAATAATGACATTACAATAAGTTACTAAAGGCAAGGTATCAAAGGTCACTGCTTAATGAGGCCCAATGGCAGAACACACACACACACACACACACACACTTACAGATCATAACACGATAACAAGACAACATCCAAAATGTGCTTTCTTTGTATCATCCTTGGAAACTCTAAAGGTGAACAAGTGAACTAAAGTTGTGTGTGTGAGACACAGTTGCTTTTTGATTGCATAAACACTAAAATCAAAGGTCTTCCACAATTTTCAAAACCTCACACTCAAGAAACCAAATAGAATACTACTAATAATAATAATAATAAGAAGAAGAAGAACAACAACAACAACAATAATAATAATAATAATAACATGAACAATCAAACCAATAATAATAAGTAGAAGAACATCCAAGGCTTGATCCTGGATGGGTTAGGGTTAACCCAGTCGGTAAAATCAGGACGCTCTTACCTCTGCTGGCTTCAGGGGTCCTTGTTCAATGCTCACTGACCTCCGCCGAGATTCTGCTTTTGTTTGTGTGCTCAAGGAATGTGTGTGTGTGTGTGGGGGGGGATGGAGGACAGGTGTGTTTTACAGTCCCGGCACATGAACTCAAATAACCATCAACCTTCAGATAAAACAAGGACACTTGAAAATAACAACATCATCTTCTCATAATCATCAACATCATTATCTCGCTTCCTCTGTGTGGGTGCATGTGTGTGTGTGGGTGCATGTGTGTGTGTGGGTGTGTGTGTTTACCCAGATGTTATTCTATATTGTTTAAACTGAATCTGCTTTATCCAACATGTACAATAATCCCCACTCTCGCTGTCTCTCTCTCTCTCTCTCTCTCTCTCTCTCTCTCTCTCTCTCTCTCACACACACACACAAACACACACACACACACACACATACACACACGCGCGTATTGAAACTGTGATATGGATTATTTGGACTTTCACTCAGCTTTTACCGGAATCATGAGCACTGGCTGACTTTTGTCACTTTTGTGGGCAGGCCTCCAGGACAAGCTCCACCCACTGGACCCCATCACACACACGTTGTGCTGTCAGGCTGCAGGTTGTTGTTCCACATCTCCAGTAGGTTCTCACGTCAGCTGGTACTTTCATGAACACACAGGTGTGTGTGTGTGTTTGACATGTGTGTTCAGCCATATCCAGGCAGCGGGGAGGGTGAGGGGGCTGCAGAGGGGGTGGGGCAGCAGCAGAGGAGGAATGTAGGGTGTGATGTCAGCCTGCCAGGGGCGGTCAGCAGGCTGGCGATGGCGCCACTCCGTCGCAATAAACAGAGGGATCACCAGGATGAGCTTTCAGAGACGCCGCCATCGGCCCGGGGAGCGTACTGCCTGATTTACCCTCTGATTTACCTGTGTGTGTGTATGTGTGTGTGTGTGTGTGTGTGTGTGTGCGTGTGTGTGTGTGTGTGGGTGGGTGTGTGTGTGGGTGTGCATGTGTGGGCTGAGGTCAGAGGTTTACTGGTTAATTTCTTCTTTTTCTCACTTCATTCCCACAGGAAAATCTTTGTTGTGCACGTGCGTGTGCACAGAGACATGGCTCTAGCTCTCTTTGAACTAAACTATTGTGTAATGTGTAAACACGCCTGTTGTCCCTATGATCTCGTCTCCCAGCTGAGCTCCAGAAACCTTTAGAAGTTCCTTTCAGCTGAGCTCCAGTAACCTTTAGAAGTTCTTTCAGCTGAGCTCCAGGAACCTTCGGAAGTTCCTTCAGCTGAGCTCAAGGAACCTTTAGAAGTTTCTTCAGCTGAGCTCCAGGAACCTTCAGAAGTTCCCTCCAGCTGAGTTCCAGGAACCTTCAGAAGTTCCTTAAGCTGTGTCGGCTTTAATATTTGTGGAAATATGACATTTATGACGGCACTTGTTTCTTTGATTTGTATCATTGTAGCTGTTTGGGAAGCATCAAACACAGTGATCAGCTGTCTGTGTAGATTCTCACTCATCCAGGTCATAATTCTCCAAGGTCAGATCTCTGTGTCAACTGGACTGGAAGGTTTCCTTGAAAGCGTTTCGCCTTCTCTCCTTCGCCCTCTCTTGCTGGGGGCAGAGCTTGAAAATATAGCCCTGTGGACCATCGTCATGTTAATGGCCTGGGTGGTCACCTGAGAGTCGTTGGCAGGGTGGTTGGCAGGGTCGTTCACCTAGTTTCGGTTGGGGTGCTTCCCCTTTGTCTGTTGGGTCACATATTAATGAGTCACCAGATCTCGTCAAACGGTGTGAACGTGTATGAACGAACGAATATGTCCACAGGGCTATATTTTCAAGCTCTGCCCCAGCAAGCTTAGAACTGAAGAAGCTCTCTGGAGAGAGGGCGAAATGTTTTCAAGGAAACCTTTCAGTCCAGTTGACACAGAGAGATCTAATTTTGGATAGTGATCAGCTGATAGCAGGAGGAGCTGCTCCTGGTCACGGCTCCTCTTCACGGCACCTCGTCATGTCTTGAAGGGATGAAGGGCCATCCAGCCGTATTCTATCGGCCGTGAGGATGTGGAGAAGATGAGAACTGTGCTGGACAACAGGTGGATCCTCCCCTGAATAACAGGTTTTCCTTTCGTGTTGGTTCAAATGCTAATTAGCCTGAAGGATGCTAACAGGTTTGTGTCACGAGCGTGACTGGTTTGTAGCAGATGGAGGACGTGTGGGGCTCTGCTGGCGTCCTCCACAGGCAGCTCCTCTCCAGTTCCTCACATGTGACGCATCCATCTGGACGTCTGATGCCTCTGACGCTATTTTTAACCTCAGAGCCGATAGTTTGTGATTGTGGTTGTGCAGCAGCCATACAAAAGCTGATCTTTGTTGATGAAACTTTCAGAAGAAGATGCTCTGTCAGGGGACGGAGCTTAGCTGGGCGCTAGTTGCGTCCTCACCTGACAACAACATATGTGTGTTGTCCATCCAGGACATCTAGGTTAGCTGTGGCGAGTTGCTGTTAGCTTGGATGTAAATGGGTTTAGACAGGAGAAGCTCTTAGGCTTAACACTAACCCAAACCCGAACCGTCTAACCCAAACGCCCTAGCCCGAACCCTAACCCGAATCCTAAACAGGAGAAACTATTATTCTTAACCCTAACCCAAACCCGAACCCTAACCCCCTAACCCTGTTACCCTCTAACCGTAACCCAAACCCCCGAACCCCAAAACCCCTGAACACTAACCCTCTAACCCTCTAACCCTCTAACCCTCTTACCCTCTAACTCTAACCCGAACCCCCGAACCCCCAACCCTCTCACCCCTTAACCCTGTAACCCTAACCCCCTAGGGTCAAACTCAAATTCACAGTGGGCCAAAATTAAGCAGTGAAGTAAAGTCACGGGCCAAACTCAATATTTATTGAACAATTAACTGCAACTGATATGTAATGTTTAACCTTTTCATAGGGAAACAAATTTTAGTTTTGCCTAAACACAGAATCTGGAACAACCAAAGCTTGATATTACGAACACATGAGAAATTAAATTTGAAATAAAAGACACATCAGTGGTATTCATTTCTTATTTAAATAAATAAAAAGTATGTCTATTCCCGTATCCTTTCAAGTTCCTTTTTAAAGAAAATATTTTTAAAAGCCAACAACAAAAGAACCAAAAATAATGTCATTCAATAAAATTCCAACATTTCAACTATGAACAGACCTTGCCCTCCAGTAGAAAAAGTGCATAAGAAACATATTTATTCAATCTCAGTTTGCTACACTCCGATTCACTCGTCTAAGCCAGATACCTGGCATCTTTTCTTAGATGCAAGTTCATCTATGTCTGGAGTCAGGCTCTGAGCTGAGGACAGCCTCAGGACGGAGTGAAGGTGCTCATCAGTGAGCCGACTTCTGTGAGGTGTTTTGTTAACCTTCATCATTGAGAACAGTTGTTCACAAAGGTATGTGCTGCCGAACATTGAGAGCATCTGTGCAGCTTGGGTGCGTAATTGAGGCATTGTGTCAGGGAGGAAACATGGAAAGCGCGCTGCACCAACAGAGTCATATTTTGATTTGAGCATATCATTGCATTGGAGTTCAATTAGCTCCATTTGGAGGCTGGTTGGTGCGCTTTCCACGTCGATCGCAAAAGGGTTAGTGAGCAATTCAAATCTCCCTTTCTGAGCCTCAAAGTCGGCAAATCGACGGGAAAACTCGGCGCTGAGCGCGTTGATTTTTTCAGCGAACTGTGCGCTAGGCAGCACCACAGGAGAAATTTGCTCTGCCATGGTTTGGCAGCACGGAAAATGACCCAAGTTTCCTTGCAGCATCTGAGTCTTCCACAGACACAACTTAGTTTTAAAAGCCCTCACTGCTACGTACATGTCTGTGATGATGTGGCCCCGTCCCTGAAGCTGCAGGTTAAGCACATCGAGATGGTTCACAATGTCAGACAGAAATGCAAGCTCACACAGAAACTTTTTATCTCTCAGCTCTGTTGTGTCCTTCCCTTTGTTTTCCATAAACTGACAGATTTCCTCACGTAGCTCAAAACATCTGTTCAGTACTTTTCCTCTGCTTAGCCATCTGACCTCTGTGTGATAGGGCACATCTCTGTATTCGGAATCCAACTCCTCCAGAAAAGACTTGAACTGCCGGTGATTCAAACCTTTGGCTCTTATGAAGTTGACTACTCGTTTTATAGCGCTCAAAACATGTTCCATTTGCAGAGCTTTGCCACAGAGCGCTTCCTGATGTATGATACAGTGATAAACTGTAAGTTCACCTGCATCTTCCTCCCGCATCTTCTCCTGAATCCTGCCGACCAATCCACTCTTTTGTCCGCACATCGCGGGCGCACCATCTGTCGTCAGTCCTACAAGTTTATCCCACGGCAGGCTCATTTCAGTTATACATTTGGATACCTCTTCAAACATATCTTTTCCTGTGGTGGTGCCATGTATTGATTTTAATCCTAAAAGTTCCTCTGTGACGCACAGGCTCAAGTCTACTCCGCGGATGAAGATTGACAGCTGGGCAGTATCAGACGTGTCGTTGCTCTCATCCACAGCGAGGGAGTATGCAATAAAATCTTTTCCCTTTTTTATTAGTTGTTCATATAGATTAGTGGAAAGCTCACACACGCGCTCAGCCACGGTGTTTCTGCTCAGGCTCACATTTAAAAATTCTTGCTTTTTATCTGGGCACACGATGTCGCAAACTTTGACCATGCACTTTTTGACAAACTCTCTCTCATTAAAGGGCCGGGCTGATTTTGCTATCTCTGCTGCCACAATAAAGCTGGCCTTTACAGCAGCTTCACTTTTTGATTTTGCTTTTATGAACATAGTCTGCTGGCAAACCAGACTTCTTTTCATCTCCTCCACCTTCTGCAGCCTCTGCTTTACGTCCAGGTCCTTGTACTTTTCAGAATGTTTTGTTTCATAGTGTCTTCTTATGTTATATTCTTTCGTTACAGCCACATTAGCTCCGCACACAAGACAAACAGGTCTGTTTTTTATATTCGTGAACAGATAATCTGCCTCCCACCTGTCTTGAAAGCTCCTGTTGTCCACCTTTCGTTTGGCCATTTTTATGGAGGGTAAAATTAATTTATCTGATGTAACTGGAGAATGATTATCAGTGACTCTCAACAGAAAAAAAGGATCGCTTGCCGGTTTTGACCGCTAGCTAACATACTAGCAAAGCATTGTGGGATTTGTAGTATTAGCGGTACAGCATATACGGCGGGCCAGCTCTAACGCACATTTGATATGATCTCGCGGGCCAATTATAATTACACTGTGGGCCAAATTTGGCCCGCGGGCCTGAGTTTGACACATATGCTCTAACTCCTTAACCCCCTAACCCTAACCAGAACATTAACCTTAACTCCCTAACCCCCTAACCCTCTAACCCTAACCAGAACTTGAACCCCCTAACCAAACCCGAAACCCCTAACCCTAACCCTAACATTAACCCTAACCCTAACCCTCTAACCCTAACTCTAACCTGAACCCGCTAACCCTAACCCTAACCCGAACCCTCTAACCCGAACCCGAACCAAAACCCTAACCCCCTAACCGCCTAACCTTCTAACCCTCTAACCCTAACCCAAACCCCCTAACCCCCAACCCTCTAACGCGCTAACCCTAACCTGAACTCAAACGCCCTAACCCTCTAAACCTCTAACCCTAACCAGAATCTCAACCCTCTAACCCCTCTAACCATCTAACCCTCTAACCCTACCCCCAACTCCATCCATCCATCCATCCATCCATCCATCTTCCTCCGCTTATCTGGGGTCGGGTCGCGGGGGCAGCAGCCTAAGCAGGGAAGCCCAGACTTCCCTCTCCCCAGCTACTTCGTCCAGCTCTTCCGGGGGGATCCCGAGACGTTCCCAGGCCAGCCGAGAGACATAGTCCCTCCAGCGTGTCCTGGGTCTTCCCGGGGGCCTCCTACTGGAAGGACGTGCCCTGAACACCTCACGAGGGAGGCGTCCGAGAGGCATCCTCACTAGGTGCCCAAGCCACCTCATCTGACTCCTCTCAATGCGGAGGAGCAGCGGCTCTACTCCGAGCTCCTCCCGGATGGCAGAGCTTCTCACCCTATCTCTGAGGGAGAGCCCAGCCACCCTGCGAAGGAAGCTCATTTCGGCCGCTTGTACCCGCAATCTAGTTCTTTCGGTCACTACCCAAAGCTCACGACCATAGGTGAGGGTAGGAACGAAGATCGACCGGTAAATCGAGAGCTTCGCCTTTCGGCTCAGCTCTCTCTTCACCACAACGGAACGGTGCAGAGTCCGCATTACTGCAGACGCCGCACCGATCCGCCTGTCGATCTCATCCTCCATTCTTCCCTCACTCGTGAACAAGACCCCGAGGTACTTAAACTCCTCCACTTGGGGGAGGGTCTCCTCCCCGACCCGGAGAAGGCACTCCACCTTTTTTCAGCTGAGGACCATGGCCTCAGATTTGGAGGAGCTGATTTTCATCCCGGCCGCTTCACACTCGGTTGCGAACCGATCCAGCAAGAGCTGGAGGTCACGGGCTGATGAAGCCAACAGGACCACATCATCTGCAAAAAGCAGAGACCCGATCCTGAGGCCACCAAACCGGACCCCCTCAACACCATGGCTCCGCCTAGAAATTCTGTCCATAAAAATTATGAACAGAATCGGTGACAAAGGGCAGCCCTGGCGGAGTCCAACCCCCACCGGAAACGAGTTCGACTTACTACCGGCGATGCACACCAAGCTCTGACACTGGTCATACAGGGAGCGGACGGCCCGTATCAGGGGGCCCGACACCCCATACTCCCGGAGAACCCCCCACAGGACTCCCCGAGGCACGCGGTCGAATGCCTTCTCCAGATCCACAAAACACATGTAGACTGGTTGGGCAAACTCCCACGCACCCTCAAGGACCCTGCTGAGGGTATAGAGCTGGTCCACAGTTCCACGTCCAGGGTGAAAACCACACTGCTCCTCCTGAATTCGACTATCTGACGGACCCTCCTCTCCAGTACCCCTGAATAGACCTTGCCAGGGAGGCTGAGGAGTGTGATCCCCCTATAGTTGGAACACACCCTCCGGTCCCTCTTCTTAAAAAGAGGGACCACCACCCTGGTCTGCCAATCCAGTGGTACCTCCCCCGATGTCCACGCGACATTGCAGAGTCGTGTCAACCACGACAGCCCTACAACGTCCAGAGCCCTAAGGAACTCCGGACGGATCTCATCCACCCCCGGGGCCCTGCCACCAAGGAGTTTCTCAACAACCTCAGCTACCTCGACCCCGGAGATGGGAGAACCCGCCTCCGATTCCCCAGGCTCTGCTTCCTCACTGGAAGGCGTGTAGGTGGGATTGAGAAGGTCTTCGAAGTATTCCTTCCACCGATCCACAACGTCCCAAGTCGAGGTCAGCAGCACACCATCCCCACTATACACAGTGTTGACAATGCACTGCTTCCCCCTCCTCAGGCGCCGGATGGTGGTCCAGAACCTTTTCGAAGCCGTCCGGAAGTCGTTCTCCATGGCCTCCCCGAACTCCTCCCACGCCTGGATCTTTGCCTCGGTGACCGCCGCAGCCGCTGCCCGCTTGGCTTGCCGGTACCTGTCAGCTGCCTCGGGAGCCCCACAGGCCAAAAAGGCCCGGTAGGACTCCTTCTTCAGCTTGACGGCATCCCTCACCACCGGTGTCCACCAGAGGGTTCCGGTGTTGCCGCCACGACAGGCACCGACCACCTTGCGGCCACAGCACCGGTCAGCCGCCTCAACAATGGAGGCACGGAACATGGTCCACTCGGACTCAATGTCCCCCACCTCCTCCGGGACATGGGAGAAGTTCTCCCGGAGGTGGGAGTTGAAGCTCCGTCTGATAGGAGACTCTGCCAGGCGTTCCCAGCAAACCCTCACAATACGTTTGGACCTGCCGGGTCTCTCCGGCATCCTACCCCACCAACGGAGCCAGCTCACCACCAGGTGGTGATCAGTTGACAGCTCCGCCCCTCTCTTCACCCGAGTGTCCAGAACATGCGGCCGCCAATCCGAGGACACGACTACAAAGTCGATCATCGAACTGCGGCCCAGGGTGTCCTGGTGCCAAGTGCACATATGGACACCCTTATGTCTGAACATGGTGTTTGTTATGGACAACCTGTGCCGAGCACAGAAGTCCAACAACAAAACATCACTCGGGTTCAGATCAGGTGGGCCATTCCTCCCAATCACGCCCCTCCAGGTCTCACTGTCACTGCCGACGTGAGCATTGAAGTCACCCAGGAGGACGAGGGAATCCCCAGAAGAAGCACTCTCTAGTACTCCCTCTAGGGACTCCAAAAAGGGTGGACACGCTGAACTGCTGTTGGGGCCATAGGCACAAACAACAGTCAGGATCCGTCCCCCCGCCCGAAGGCGGAGGGAGGCTACCCTCTCGTTCAACGGGGTAAACCCCAACGTACAGGCACCAAGCCAGGGGGCAACAAGAATCGCCACCCCTGCCCGCCGCCTCTCCCCGTCGGCAACTCCAGAGTGGAAGAGAGTCCAACCCCTCTCGAGAAGGCTGGTTCCAGAGCCCTTGCTATGCGTCGAGGTGAGGCCAACTATATCTAATCGGAACCTCTCAACCTCGCGCACCAGCTCAGGCTCCTTCCCCATCAGAGAGGTGACATTCCACGTGCCTAGAGCTAGCTTCTGCAGCCGGGGATCGGACCGCCAAGGTCCCCGCCTTCGGCTGCCACCCAACTCACACAGCACCCGACCCCTTTGGCCCCTCCTGCAGGTGGTGAGCCTACTGGAAGGGGGTCCCACGTCACTCCTTCGGGCTATGCCGTGCCCCATAGGCAAAGGCCCGGCCACCAGGCGCTCACCAGCATGCCCCACCCCCAGGCCTGGCTCCAGGGGTGGGCCCCGGTGACCCGCGTCTGGGCAAGGGAGACCCGGTACCAAATATTTTGCTCATCATAGGGATCGTTTTTGGGCTGCTCTCTGTCTGGTCCCTCACCTAGGACCTGTTTGCCATGGGAGGCCCTACCAGGGGCATAAAGCCCCAGACAACTGAGCTCCCAGGATCATAGGGACACGCAAACCCCTCCACCACGATAAGGTGGCAGCCCGAACCCTAACCCTAACCCTAACACTGTAACCCTAACCTGAACTGGCCCCCCTAACCTGAACTCAAACCCCCTATCCCTCTAACCCTAACCAGAATCTCAACCCCGTAACCCCCTAACCTTCTAACCCTCTAACCCTAACCCAAACTCAAACCCCCAACTCTGTAACCCTAACCCTAACCTGAACTCGAACCCCCTAACCCCCTAACCCTATCCCTAACCTGAACTCAAACCCCCTAACCCCCTAACCCTAACCCTAACCTGAACTCAAACCCCCTAACCCCGTAACCCTCTAACCCTAACCCAAACTCGAACCCCCTAACTCTCTAACCCTAACCCGACTCCAAACCCTGTTCCCACCAGGCTGGAACACGTGTCAGACGTCTGTGCTATGTTGGACTCGACACACCAGCCTGCTCCAGGAAGGATTCACATGCACTCACATGGCCTCTTCCCATCTGTGCACACTCATAAAATAATGTAATAAGCTGATGGTGCTAATTGTTGATCCTTCATAGCTGTAATAAAAGCATTATGGGATATAGTCGGTGTATCATTTACCATGATTTCTCGTTCTCTCTGTGTTGCTCTCATGCCGCGTGTGGAGGTGAGCGCCATGGTGCCTGTGGCAGAGTAAATCTTTTATAAGTTTGGAAGAGCTGTGAAGCCCAGCAGTGACCTTGTGACCTTTGAGGAGAGCAGCTGAGTGACAGGAGCCGAAGCTTTTCAGCTTCAGAGGCTGCTGCAGAGCTGCTCACAGTCGGCAGATGATCAATATGTCATTATCTCACACTGGCCCTCATTTATCAGTCTTGCTTAGAAACGTGCGCAGATCTGTGTGCAGGAGTCATGGTATGAAAACACGCACGTGTGATTTATGAAAATTCCGTAAATGGCCAATCCCAGCATATGAATCATCTGGTCTTGATAAATGCGGCGGCTGAAACCGATCCTCATTAACATGTCCCGCCCTTAAATATTCATGTTCCATAGGCTCCGGTCACTGAAGTCAAACATTGAGAGGAGAAACCGTGCGTTTGGAAGCATGAAAACTGGTAATAAAGGAGCCAGAAAAAAGCTGTCAGGAGAACGATGACAGCGACGGGAGCAGCGCCGAAGTGGACCAGCAGACGTGCTGCTGCCCTGACGCAGTCACGCGTGAGCGCGTACTGTTGAGGCTGCGCTGCTGCTCTGGGGCAGCTTCACCATTAGAACTTCTGTCAACAACCACGGAAAACAGAAAACGTTTACTCCGACAAAAAGGAGAAAATTGGTTAAAAAACAAAGTAAAAGAAAGAAATGGAGTCAGAAAAATAGGAATAATTACCGAAAATTTGGTTACCGAAAAACTAACCAAACATGAATTTCTCAGGAAAAAAGGGGTTATATTTTATCAGGTGAAGCAAAACGCTTCAGTGAAAAACAGATATATTTATTTTATTCAGTGATATTTGTTTACGTTTTAATCTGAAGAGATTAAGAGATTACAGTATGTTGTTCATGACCAGTTTGAGGTTTGTTTAATCTTTTTTTTTTTTTCCAGATTTTGCTCACCAGGAATCCACACGGACTCTAACCTGTGTTCATCACGTCAGACCTGACGTGAGTACATCTTGGCGCTCACGTCCAGACTGATAAAGACTGCTGTGCGCACAGTTTTCTGTTGTTCCTACGGTTCATAAATGAGGGCTGTAATCTCTGGGTTTGTGCATGTGTGTGTCTGCACACCTGCACATCAACAACCCCGGTGGTACTTTCCATCAGCACGGTTCCATCAACCTGCAGGAGGACACAATCTGACACTTAATCCTCTGAAGGTGCTGACGGCAGAGCAATAGTTGCTTCATACAAGCACCATGAAGGAATTAAAAACAAGCCCAGAAGAAGAAGAAGAAGTTTGGAATAAGGAGTATCCATCAGGGATCTTTAGAATATTGATCTGACAGTCAAGGGGCTGAAAGGAAAAGGGACACAGAGGACGGCCTGGTGATCGCACACAGCAGCCTCAATACACACCTGAACTATGTTTGCATTACCTTCCTACGCGGACCAATCACAGCAGGCCAGGCCCTGAGCCCGCCCCCATTACTACAGCTGACAACATTTATTAGCAACACTGTTGTTTCATCATCTTTAGTGGTTGAAAACGGTGTCTAGAACACAGAAAATGCTCTTTGAAGGGTTCGTCCATATCCCTAAGACGGATGTACAGGACACTTTACGGCCAAGCAGCTCTGAGGGCACTTTGATGCCCGTCTGACTGGATCTGGACAGAAGCTTCTTCTCTGTCCTGGATTCTCTTCTTTCTTCTTCTCTTTGCTTGCTTGTGGATATAAGAAGGTTGATTTATGGATCAGGTCAAACGTGTCCTCATATGTTGAGACAGTTTGTAAATCAGGCTGTATCCTAACGAGCTGAGAATGTGTATGGAAGCACAGCTCTGGTCTGACTAGTTCTTCTGGTCCCACAATCTCACAATTCTGTCTGCAGAAAACGGATCAAGGCAGCGTCGGCTTAGGCGCTCTCTGAGCTGAGCAGAAGGAGAAAGGAATCTCCCTGTAGTCATGGCAACTGTGAGCGGGTGAACTTTTGCCAGGTACCGGAGCTTGCTGCACCAGAATAACGTTAGTTTCAGAACCTTCGTCCTTCCTCCTCATCTCTCCCTCTTTTAGTGAACGAAGGAAACAATCGGCGAGCGTCTGCAGCTGATGAGAGCGGCGCTCGTCCTCCTCACCTGCTTCTACCTGCAGAAGCTGCTAAGGGGTCTGTCGTTCCCCTCCTCCTTTCATCCATCCTCTCTATCATTCTCTTCTTTCTCCTCTGCACATCTCTGATTGGTTGTGTTCAATTTCTATTTTTTCATGACGGCAACAGCAATTAGACACTAATGGACTGTAGCGCAGCAAAACATCTGCAGTCAAACCAAGCCTACAAATGTGTGCGTGTGTGTGTGTGTCCCCTAAATTAGGTGAATGAGCTGTTGTTGCCGTGCAGCTCCGTCTGCCAGCACAGAGACCCTCTCTTCAACTTGTCTTCATCAGTATGCAAACCTCCTCTGCATCACTGTCCTTGTGTTAGAAATGCTAACACACACACACACACACACACACACACACACACACTCTCTTTTTTCATTAAAATTCTGGCCCTGACTTCATCTCCGTCCTTGTGGTATAAATATGAGACATAAAGAGGATCAAAGTTGGACTAAGTCCAGAGTCGTGATCAGTCACACACACGATTGCACGGGCTCCAAACGTGAGACGCACACGCTTAGCAGTGACCTTTCACCTCATGATGTTGTGTGGTAGTTCTCTCTCTCTCTCGCTCGTCCTCCAGATCTTCCTGGTTAAATGGAATCTGGCTGCTGACAAATCTAGTGTCAACTGTCAACTCCTGCCTATGCTGTTCCTCTGTAACGAGATAATTAACTCGAACAACAGCTAAAACACTAATTAAACACTACATCATTTTGGATTATCTTGTTTGCTGCATGTTTCTCTCTCTCGCTCATTCTCTGTGTCTTGTCTCCCTCTTCTTCTCCTCCTTTAGCCAGATGGTTTTCAGCAGGATGGATCCTCCTTAGAAGCCTGGTGTGGAGCACCTGGAGACAACTCTGACTGGAAAAAGTTCAATAGAAATAAATACATTGAAATTGAATTGAATGGCTACAAACACGGACTTCAGTCCAGAAGAGTGTTTCAATCAGAAAAACAACCTAATCAGAGAGATACACCCAGAGGGATGGATGGGTGGATGGATGGATGGATGGATGGATGGATGGATGGAAGGATGGTTGGATCAACGGTCAGTGTTATCACATTGTGGGATAATACCGTCACTGACGTTCAGCTCATGTTCTTTAGACAGACAGACAGACAGACAGACAGACAGACAGATTGGGTAATTAATTACCCTTTGATGATTGTTGCTCTGGTCGTCTAAAAGAGGCTGTCCTACTGTGGACACAGACACTGACTGACTGGACAGAAAGAGAGTAAATGAGAGAGGGTGAAGGAGAGGAGTTCCTTCCCTCTCTCCCTCACCACACACACCTTTCCATCCCTCGGTCTCTTCCATCAACCTGACTGTCAACCCTGCCGACCCAGATGATCCATCAGCTCAGCAGAAGCTGATGGAGGACAGGATGGACACACGAGAGGGAGAAGTGAATGAAAGATGGATTAGAAAAGAGGGACGTTGCCCTGAATGAAGCTAGAATCAACTAACAAAGCAGCAGAGGTGAAGGTGGCAGCAGCATGCTAACACACAGCACAGATCACAGTCCAGAGAGGTGAGCAGCTCAGCCACCTGCACTTCGGTTGGGCTCATGCTAACAGAAAAGGGATTCCTCATTAGGCAAAGATTCCCTCCCCCAACAGTTCCACATCACACACACACACACACACACACACACACACACACAGAGTCATGGGTGCACAGACAGTGGCGATTCATTTTATGCCTCATTACACCTGCTAGCGGAGCAGAAATGTTGGGCTTACACCAGGTCAGTGGGTGAGGACAACAGTCCCAGTAGCCATGGCAGCATTAGCTGGCTGGACAACTCCTCTGACTTCCTGTCTGAAAACACTCTACTGATGTTTGGATGTTTGTGTGTGTTTTTGAAACATGCAGCTGCAACCTCAAATCTGCAACATTTCCCCCATTAAGCCCACAGGACCGAAGGGCTGGGTCAAAGGTTGGAAGGAGAGAGAGGACATGAACACTGGAGAAATGGAAGCAATAGAACACACACACACACACACACACACACACACACACACACACACACACA
>JABWDL010003488.1:0-14704 GCA_015343265.1 Pao palembangensis | reverse complement strand
ACACACACACACACACACACACACACACACACACACACACACACACACACACACACACGTACAAATCCAAGTTATCTCAGCTGCCATAGCTGGGTTTCTTTACTCTGTGTCTGCTGTTTTTCTTGGTGCATAAACAGAGCAATAATATCAACGCTGAAACCACTAACTGCATATAAATGAGTCAGATATTGGCCAAGGTGTCATTTCTAGTTCTCTTTTACAGCATTCTAAATCAAGTCAAGTCATATTCTGTCACTTGTAGCTTTTGCACAATGCAGAATTTCACAGTTTCACACTATCCTACTTTCAATCCGACATCTATAGTTTAGCAGTAAGTAAATCATATGTAAAATGATTGAAAAAAAAAAAAATGCTGTGATCAGCTGCACGACTTGTAGCACAGCCCCTTTAAATCAAATTCTTGTGTCTAGGGTGCTGTCTTAATTTCTTTTATTTTTATTTTAAATTTGACTTATAGCCTTGAAGTACACTGACTGATATGTGTTAATTAATGCACTGCTTGTACTGGAGCAGATTTAAAATCTTAAAAAGAAAAAACTATGATAAGAGAGAAGGAGGCAAAAACAGAAGCATCTTTATTTCAGCATTCATTTTAAAAGCGAGGAAAATGCAGCACAAAAGGGGGAGAGGAGCATTTGTTTACAGACAGAGAATGACATTAAATCTGAGAAGAGGAAGAAGGGAGGAGGTAAAGTACAAGACGAAGAATAGCTCAGCTTGCTCTTTCTGTGACTCATCATGGCAGATCCTTCTGTGGGACCTAATCAAAGGCTGCAAAACCATAAAAAGCACAGTTGTCACAGGTGAAGTATTTTAGCAATCCTGAGTGACAGCTGTCAACAAGGAAGAGGAGGAGGCGGCGTGGAGTTGCATCACCAACACTGTTCAGAATAAATTAGAAAAACAAGAAACAGCGACGACTGTAGGGAAGGAAGAGTGGTGAAGGGTGAATAAAATGACAAAGTTGGGGAAAGTCTTTGGAATGGAATGCTGTCAGCCTGAGATGTGAGGTCAAGACAACAGATGTTTGCCAAATGCAACATATTTTAAATTCAACTCCAACAAATAGCTGCTTTCTCACAGAATAGAATAAACCATAATCATTTTCAAATCATAATCATAATCATAATCATAATCAAAAGGGCCAGAGCCGCCTCTATTTCCTGAGGAGGCTGAGGTCCTTTGACATCTGCAGGACAATGCTCAGGATGTTCTACGAGTCTATGGTGGCCAGTGCCATCATGTACGCGGTAGTCTGCTGGGGCAGCAGTCTGCGCGTGAGGGACACTAATAGACTCGAGAAGATCATTAGGAAGGCTGGACATGTTGTGGGGGAGGAGCTGGACTCTCTGACGGGGGTGATGGACAGGAGAATACTAGACAAAATCTGGACTATTCTGGACTCTCCCTCCCACCCCCTCCACAAGGTGTTGGCCAACCAGAGGAGCTCTTTCAGCCAGAGACTGCGGCTGCCGCGCTGCTCCACCGAGAGACACAGGAAATCTTTCCTGCCTGTCGCTATCAAACTGTTGAACGCTGCACTTTAATCTTACAATTCACATTGTAGATAAGTGTAAATATGTAAATAATGTAAATAATTATAGTGTGATCTTTTATTTTATTTTATTTTTATCTCATGCTCTGGTTTGGATTGCTTCTGTAACAAAGGGAATTTCCCCTCGGGGATGAATAAAGTAACTCTGTCTGTCTGTCTGTCTGTCTGTTTCAGATGTAGAAATCTGTCCCTGCAAATGTTCACACAACATGAGAGCGAGGAAATGCAGGGTCCTGCAGGGGGGCACTACTATGCCCGCTACTGTCTGCACATCCAATGTGGATACAAAGGGAAACATGGCCTTTCGCCTGTCGTGTGCCATGTTCCGTCACCATTGAGAGCTCTTTTCTGTTTCCGTATGTATGTTTCTGTATTGTTCACAGTCGCATCAGCTGAGAGTCAATATTCTCCACATAAAGTGCAAAGTCACCATCCTCCCTCTGTCTCCACAGCACAGCTAATTCCCTCTAATATGCTTGTGTTCTGAGGTGGGAAACATCTAGCTTTGTTTTAACTTGGGTAAAACTGCATGATATAATGTATCCACCAGCCTGAATTGTCAGGGTACCGACTTATATTTCTGCCAAGTTTCTCAAAGGGGCCAGTACAGCAGATTGATTTGGGGCCAGGTCACGGCCTGTCTCACACATGTATTACCACGTAGTGCTGTGTGCTCCATCCTACGCCTTCAGCCTTTATCATCTCCTCTCTGGAGAATGACTACCTTCATTTTAATAAAAGCTATTGTGTCACTACTAGAGGTCTGCAGAGAAAGGAAGACAATGGGTTTAGTGGGGGTATGTTGAATTTAGGTCACCTCACCTGACCCACCAAATGCACATTTCACAACATACAATGTACTGAGTCATTTAGCATTTCCCTTTTCACAAAAAGAAAAAAATGCAATGGCACTGAGTTTGCATGTCTCAAATATGCCATTCAACCACAAACAATGGGAATAAAAGAGAAAATGTAGCCACTGAATAGCTTAGGGAGTTTTAATATGTTGTGCAGAGATTGTCTGTGTTTTCATGTGTCTATTAATTTATGTACATTAACATGGTTCAATTAAATTTGACTGCAGTCAATTTACGAGTCTGAAAGTGGAGCTTCTCAAATTTATTAAAGTAAGAGCATCTAATTAAAACATAACAAGAAAGAAATGCACACGCCCACCTGTCTTTAATTTATGTTATGCTGAAGGTAAAGATTGGATAAAACGTTCCTGTGGAAGTAGGTGATATATTCATTTAAATAGCAATGGAGGCTTCACTACAACAGTGTGAATAACAAATACTGTTCATGGAAGAAACATTTACGCTTCTCTACAGGTCTGCGGGTACAGAGAGGGAAATTATGCTAACAAACATGTTTATTTGTGATGCTTATTTTACTATCGTTCTAATCAAGACTGCATCCTTTGGTTCCAATTTTATGTGGGAAACACACAGACAGACGTACACACAAATTCACATATGAACTTACAGAAAAACAAACAAAAGAACTAAAGAAAACCCTCAGTCAATCACAGAACACATGCCGGTTGTTAAAAGTCCCAGGGTGTGTTTTGCCATTTCAACACAGTGTGGGTGTGTGACAGCGTGCGTATGTGTGCTCGTTTATTCATTTTTGCATTTCAGTTAACACCACAGGTGATGGCGCACGCTGCGAGTGCACATCAAACTCTGTGTGTGCGACCTATTTTCCACCCATTTGACTTTGTTGAAAGTTTTGTCAGGTGTCACCACGGAGATCTAAACAGGTTGTGTCAGCCGCTTAACTGACAGCATCATTTCTCTTGGTTGTGTCTCTATTTCCCCACCATTACCTCTCCATCAGTCTATTCTCTTTTTTGCCTTTGTCTGTGCTAATCTCCCTTTCTGTCATCCTCATATAGACAGTGTTCCATCACTCCATATTGTGAGATTTACCTCCTTAATTTCTGCCTCATCCTTGATGATATTTGTGATTTCCACCAATCAGCTTGCATTTTCATTCACGTGCTACATGTATATAGTAGAATGATGCATATAACTGGTGGAAATGATTGCAAAATGGGCAACTGCACAATTTGAGGATGAGGAACACAACATGGAGGTAACATGTTTGACCCTTTGTTGTTGCTGTTGCATCTGACACATGAGGACTTAGTTACCTTTTTAAAGATGTAGCAAAAAGTCAATAACCTGTCACTGAAGCAGGTAATATACAGTACCAATATTGCCCACAAAGGAACTCAGTTATGCTATAAATTAAATATGTAGCTGAAATGTGATACAACATAGATGCTTAGAAAATGCTTCCCTGTGTGAAAAATGGTTAGCTGCATCCAGAGATAATTACTGTATGTCTCAGCGGCACCGCTCATTTTTCCAAATATATACATACATCCTTTACTCATAAATGAAAATTGGGGGAAAAAAATCAATTTGCTGCACTAATTATTAGTTTGCACACATCATCAGTATTTGCTGACATGCCATGCTGTCCTGCGGAAACAGGTTTTAAAATAGGCTTCAGCTGCATGAAGGTGAAAAATGTGCCCAGACAAGAACTAAATTACCTCATCTAATTTTATGTGCTTATGATTGTGCCTTGTCTACATGTATTTGCTGCACTGTATATTCTGCTATGTAGCAGTACGCAGACACACACACGCACGCACGCACGCACACACACACACACACACACAGACACACACACACACACACACACACATACACGAGTTGCACTCCGATGGCTGTAATGGAGCCATCACTTGGCGGATGTTGCCTGAACACACAGCAGCTTTCCAGCTAGCTAAACTACATCTGTAATTGAAATTAAAAGGTAACCACATTCATCATGTGGAGCTTGATAAATAAATTGAAATGTATGTTTGTGTGTGAGCGCACGCTTGCGTCAGCGATATGGTTAAA
Source organism: Pao palembangensis (assembly GCA_015343265.1). Lineage (NCBI taxonomy): Eukaryota > Metazoa > Chordata > Actinopteri > Tetraodontiformes > Tetraodontidae > Pao > Pao palembangensis. The sequence continues at coordinate 10,210 of JABWDL010003488.1, read as the reverse complement.
GGAGTTGAAAATTCAGCAGGGACCGTCGTAAATAGAGTAAAATAGAGTAAAATAGAGTATGAGATGGAGGGAGACAGAGATCATGTGAATGAGAATAAAACGTGTTTATGTGAGTGTTTGAGAAAAATAATGACTAACGAGGCTGGGAGGGCAAGGCTCCATATCTGTTGCTGTCATGCTGACAAATATTAGGACGGACAGAAGTAGGAAATTGCAAATAAATTCTTGAGTATCTCCAAGGCAGGGTCAGACGTTGCAGCTTTTCTTCAGATTTTAAACATGCCCACCAGCAGCTGTGACTGATGTCAGTATAATCTTAGTTAAAATAAGCCACAATGCAAATAAAGACTGGGTCTCTAAGTCAGAATGAGTCGAGAGCCTCGGGATAAAACAAATGTTCTTTCTTTCCTGCAGCAAGTGAGAAAGTGTAGCCAGAAAAAGTAGCAAAAGACAATAAAACAGGATAAATACCTGCTGTTACATGTAAGGTAAAAGCGTTAACTATATAAATAAATATATATATATATATATATATATATATATATATATATACAACTGTATAATATATATAACTGTATATATAATTATTTAAAGGAATTCTGACCTTGCTGAATGTGTTAGAAAATCTGAATCCTGAAGAAAACAGAAGTGCAGTAAATATTAACATTTACCTTCCCTCTGATTTCAGACTCTGGGCTGCTAAGCAGGGAAAGCTCATGATGTTAATGTTGTTGTAGTTAGAGAGCACATCTCGCTGTGCTCAGAGAAACCGCTGTGTCACGTTGTGGTCTGACCAAACTGTAGAACACATAGCTGAAGTGTGAGATCAGGGTCAGACTGGCGCTGTGTAGCTCAGCTGGGCTGCTTTTGGAAACTGTGTTCGCAGACCAACACCATGTGGCTCAACTGGCATTTCATGACAGTCGGACACCGACATGGATTATTTTGACATGATGATTCAAGTGATAATTGCTGAAAGCATCTACAAATCGACAATGTTGTTAAGATAAGATAAGATAAGATAAGAGGTACTTTATTTTATCCCAGACATGGGAAATTATCTTGTTACAGCAGCAGTCAGTATAACAATAAGTTGTTTTGCTAATTCTACTATTTTCACTGGACACAATGGGCTCGTTTGGTTCATATAGAATCCAAAGTGCTGGGGAGAAAGCTGCATTCAGGCTCAATTTATCCATCAATGTCACAGAGTTCTCCTGGCTCAGGGCTCCTGCTTGACAAAGTATCGTTCCCGTTTTATTGACCTTGCTTTTACATTCACAGAGCCCATTTCTAACGCCGTCATTTGAATCGCTGCTTTTCTGTTCACAGCGTGGTCATTAGAAAACCACCAATTTCGCGAGCTCTAATTGAGAAAAGAGTGGTACCCATTTATTGAGGCACACAAGTTGCCCAGAAAGCAACAGCAACACTTTTTGTATGGATGACACAAAGATAAAAGTTACAGATGCTCTGTAATAAGCATGAAGCCCAAATGATGAGCATTATGACATTTCAGGAAGCATCTCAGCAATCAGTGGAAGATACACAGTTCAACACAGTTTCATTCAACTTTATTTCTATAGCATTTGTTGTAATCAAGATTGTTTGCAATTCACAAACACCTAGAGTCTGACCCCTGAACAATAACAGTGGCGAAGAAAAACTCCCTTTTAACAGGAAGAAACCTTGAGCAGGAGCTGATGATGGCCAGACAGCTAAAGGAGGATATGATTCTTCTTATTCTGACGTTGTATATAGACAGATGTTATTCATGTGTACTTTTCTTTTGTTATCCTGTAAGGTCTTCATCCACAAGCTCAGCAACCCAAAACTACTAAATGACTGGTTTTGGGTCGCCTCGCTACTCACAACTGCTGTTTTCAAAAGCCTCAGTGTCACTTTTAACAGTGAGCTTAGTTATCAGAGGTGCTTTTTATCAGCTTAAGCTGCTAGCCCAAAGCCAAAGTCGAGCAATATCTTTCTTCAGAGACCTGGGGAAAGTTATCCATGCCTTTATAGCATTTAGGCCTGACTACTGTAATTTTCCATACGTGAGATCAGGCCTGCTTTCTGCACAAAATGCTGCTGCTCACCGACTAGCTGGCACAAACGTGTTTTAAAATCACAATTTTTTTTTTTTAATGTATGGATAATAAACTTTTTTCTTTACATTAGAGCAGAGATGTTTGAAGCAGGACTCCATCTGATCATGTACAGTACATCACCAATTTTCTTTATGGAAAGAACCAGCTTTGCTCAGATCCTTAAAAGATTGACATAATGTCACTTTAATGTTTCAATTATTTACTGTGGAGAAAAATTGAACGGGAATAAATATGTTGATTGACAAATGTGATTAGAGAAACATGCATTTTCAACGTGATAAGTTATCTTAGTTACCTTAGTTATCAAGTAAGCAAATATTACTTACTCACTCACAGTTGTCTCTACTTTTAAAATTCACAAAAACAAAAAAAAAAAGTTTCCTATTTCAGTTTGTAACTTTGCTAGGAGATATGCTGAAAAGTTAAGTTTCAGAAATCAGATTGACTGTCAGAACTTCCAAGAGCACATTTGAGTGGAGTTTCAGCAGCGACTGGCAAAAAGGTCATCTTTACAGATACCATCAGCCGTTTAATATTATAGCCCCTTGAAAAGAGTCGGCACTCATGGTCATCCTGGAGATTTATATTTTTCAAAGCCCTGTCAAGATGACCACTCAAAGCAAACCTCTGCCATTCGTGACAGAGCAAACCACACAATTACTGTATATATACATATATATATATATATATATACATATATATATATATATATATATATATATATATATATATATATATGTGTGTGTGTGTGTGTGTGTGTGTGTGTGTGTGTGTGTGTGTATGTAAGGAATTGAGTAACTACACAACCAAAGTAAAACAAGCTTTACTCACGTTACAAAATTGTCCTTCAACATGTTGTAAATACATATTTTCTTTTCTGAGCTTTGTGATTCACAGAAAAGAAGGAACAACAACAAAAAATCCATACAAATTAAAAGCAAAACTAAGAGCTAATGCCCCGCACTACGCTTCCAAGCAATTTGTCAATAAAGAGGCAATTACTGAATGCAACAGCCATTTGTATGCTGCTGCAGGGGAAATGGCTAGGTGGGGGTGGGTGGTTGCTGTGTGGGAGGGTGTCTCTGTGGTTGAGCTGTGCTTACGACTGAGAGGAAGTGCATAAATACAGGTCAAGGTAATGGTTATATGAAGGCAAGAACATAACAGTTTAATCTTTATTAAAACAGAGCGTGTCTGTGCCCACAGGTAGAAATCAATGTAACACATATAGGAAGTAACAAATCATCAACAAACAACCTGACTGACCAATTATGTCTGCAACTATTTCTTCGTCTTGTCATCTGCTGGAGGCTCTGGGCATTTGCATAAAATGGAGAAAAAGCCATTGTGCTAGTCCTGACTGGATTTACTTTAATTTATACAAATGGCTGCTTGAATCAGATAAGAATAAAATCAACTTTAAAACATAAATGCTGCAGGGAAGCTAAAGCCCGATGAAAAAGAGCATAATCATATTTAAACGTGTGTTGAAATTATTTTTACAACACAAGCTGTAGACTATATACCGTCTACAGGGTCTCCTCTAATGGAAGTAGCAAAATTTGTGCTTTAATTTAAAATAAATCTGGAAACACTTGTGGAGAGACACAAAAACGATGGAAAGAGCACTTGAAATCAGATCACATTTCTGGGTGTAAACATCCACTTCAGTCTTCAAAATCCTCTTTCTGTTGAATTAATTTTAAAAAATTAGCGAGACGGTCCAAATGATGGTGATGGTGTTGTTGTTTTGCTTTTTTGGAAATATGTCTGCGCATGTTTGCTTGTTGACCGGGACTCCAGTTTGACAGTGTTGTGTGTGTCCTCTGGCTGATTAGACGCAATCACACAACACACACGTGTTCATGTCCACGGGGGTCCTCTGATGATTAGAGACAGACAGCTTCCTGTGATTACTGCTTTGGCGATGACAACTGCACACAGGCAGGTTTTTCAAGTGTTGCCAATCACCGTTTTAGGTAAACAAAAATTAAAAAACAAACAAACAAACAAAATAAACAAAAATATCTGACGTGACATGATAGATTGTAAGACTGGCCTTTGTGAAGAAGAATTTGTTCTCTTATCAATGTTTGGGGGCTCTAGTTTATATATTAATTTATTTTTTTAATGTTGATTCTCCTTTATCCATCCCGAAATCTGTCACAGGACATCAGTTGTCCATGAAAATGACATTTTACAGGTGTGCAGGCACACACATGCATACACACACAGAATTAGAGACAAATGCCCTGTCCTACCTAGTAAAGAACTGCCAGTTTATGAGGCTCAATAAACACGTCAGACTCACCAGATGGGGAAATAAAACAATTGAACAACTGCTCTGTTCGTGTGTGTTGACATATTTACTTTGATGGGAGTGCGTAGGTGTATGTTTATCGGAGGATGCTTCTAACAGGTGTCTGTTGTGAATGAAGGCATAAAGATCTTTGACCTCCCCATATAGAAACAGAAAGAACAAGGTATTCCAACTACCGGAGAGGTTTTGGATGATGTTGCTCCAGAATTTCAAACATATCCCATTCACGATGGTGAAAACTCTTATAAAAACAAGTCAATCACTGTAAAATTTTACGGGAAAGTCTTTATTTTTAAGACACATTTTTAAGACTTCTGTCTTTTAACTTTTATTATCTTCATAAAACCCTGTAAAATTTAAAAAATACAGTAAAGTGAGATATGCCCATTGTTGACACATTGACAACAGACATCTGCAGTCAGGAGGACGACAGAAGGATCAAGAAGTAAAGGGCAAGAAGGAAAATAAAACAAAAAAGAGTTGTGGCAAGCAATTTTCAGTCTTTAATAAGTCTAAGGCAGGAAGAACATTGCGTCTAAATGACTGTGTGTACCAGCAGGGGGAGACTAGTTCTATTGATTTTTTTTTCTCTCTAATCTTTTTGTCCTCCTTTTTCCTTGAACGAAAAGAAGTCTGTTTTTATTCCCCTCACGCTAATGAAACATTTATTATTCTAGTAGATTTGTAATCCATTTAAGTGAAAAATGTTTCATTCACGATCATTTAGTGACAGGCTATCATTAAGATTCACCTTCTCTTAAATGTAATTTTTCTTTTTTTATTTATTGTGTGTTTGGATAAATAGAGACAGAGTCTGTCTTCAAATGTGGGCAAAATCATCTGTATGATACATGGAAACATGTTATTATGGATGATCTAAGGATGACTGCTTCGTGGTGTGAGATAGTCCTGATCACAGTGATACATGTAATATGCTGCAACCCTGACATTGAGCACTTTCCATTCCATCTCATTGCTAAAATCAGGAACATTGTGTCAAAAGGTAATGCTGAAAACAAAGTCCATTCGTTACTTAAATGTTGGACTATTGTAACTGATTACAATATGCACACAAACACACACACACACACACAATCATGCACAAATTCAGAGAGGCTATGTTTTACTATTGCTCCTCCACCATCCATAATTTTGCTTCATCATACTCAGAAACAGGATGTTTGTTTTTAATTCCTACTTTCTTTCACTTCTGTCTCCTCATTTTTCATCCTTCATCATTGCTTCACATCTTTACCTTGATACTTTCACCACAGGACTGCAGAACATGTGGTGTGTGAGACATGTTTGGATGATCAGAGAAAGAGGAAATTTTTGCCTCCGTTAGAGAAAAGTTCACCTTTACTTCTTTTCCCAGCAACAAAGGCTAATGGATCTCTTCAAATTGCTGATTTCAGCGGAAAACAACCAGGAACAACAATTTCTTCCATGAGTGCATCATTGTTAGAGTGGTAGGCCTTGTTTTTATCTTGTCTGCACAAATTTGCTACCTTAAATTCCTGATGTGAACACAGTATGGTTGTCAGATATAAATTGAGCCTCCTGAAACTTTTCTACTTTGCTCCATTATGGCAGATGCACATATAACTATTTAATAATACATAGTTAGTGCCATATTTGTCATTCTTTCAGAATAGACAGGACCCACAGATGACAACGACGGCTTGAAAAGCTCTGAGAGGCAATGTGGTGCCACTTTGGGAAAACTGCTGACAGGACAGATCGACCAAAAAGGACCTTTTATCATCCTCTTAGTCTCCTGAGTTTAAAAGCAGGTTTCTTTCCTTCTTTCCCTTTATATAGTCCATTATCTTGAAAAATACATCACCGATAGGTTACTGGAGATTTATGGCTCTGTTTCTGATCGGATAACTCAAAAACAAACAAACAAACAAACAAAGCAGTTTTCCTGACTTTTGGCAACTGTCACAACTCTCAGATTCCCACAGTTATCAGACAAGAATTAATAAAATAATTCTTAGCCCTTTTTTCGCAATTTTCCCACTTAAAAGGTAAGTCATCAAAGCAATTGTAAAGAGAAAAGTGCAAGTCAGACGTCATTGATGCTAACTTTCTCAAGGTTTCTCTGAAATAACTTTTTTATTTCATCTCTTTCCACACGTCGCAATACTCTGCTTTTAACACTTGCTACCTCCTGAACCCTCTCAGTCTTTTTCAGGAGCCGTTCCATCCTGCAAATGCAGATAAACCTCCTCAGGTGGACCAGAGCTGCTCTCTGGGAATTAACATGCCATGCACATCTTTTCAAAGCACTTCTATATTGATTTCTACATCTGAAGGCCCATTAAAAAAAAGCAGGGGGAAGTGTGTTTGGCATAGCCACGCAAAGGACAAACGCAGATTAAGATTATGTTGTTTCGGTGATTTGAGGGTTAGTAGATGTTAACAGAAGAACAGAATCCAGGAGAAGAACCAAAGTGTCCGAGCATCCAGCCAATGAAACTGTGTATCTGAGCTGTCACAAGGTTGATATTGCAAAATGACACATATTAAAATTTTCTGTGCTTAGATTGGATGGAGAGGAAGATAAAGTGGGGACAGATATCTATATTTCATCCCACAGCTGAGGTGCTGTTAAGTGGTGGAGAGGAAGACCAGGGTCCAGCATTTATATTTCATCATGCAGACACTTGGTTAAAACAGTAAGTGCTAAAGAAAAAGAAATGTGAGGGCAGAAAAAGAAAAGATATGCATTCATATTTCATCAGCGCACATTAATAAAACTGGAAAACAGAAGAGGAAGGGCCAGCCAAAACTAATTGGTCATTCTTGGGATCGCGGTACATACGCATGAGGGATACTTTTAGACATGGACAAGAAAGGAAAGAGAGAATGACACACATCCATATTTCAACAGAATAAGGTGAATAAAGTGGGTGATAACAGGTGGGTGTTGGTATGAACACATCAGGTCCACTTTTAATGGAGGAGAGGAGATGGGGGAGTTCAGTGAGGGGCTAAAGCACACACCTAAAAGCTGATAACTGCCTCTATGAATGTAGACACATGGTCTTTATAGACGTCCATTAGACTACAGGCTGTCACTTTACGCCACCCATTTGCCTCCTATTGTTAGGTTTGCAGAGCTTTACAAATGCACTTATCACACGGGCATCTCCTGGTGTCATTCTTGATCGATAAAAGGTCACAAAGTCAAAAAGTGACACAAAATCCAAGACCTTCCTATTTTTAGTGCCATTCCATTCATTTTGAAAAGGTAACAGGTAGTAAAACTGTATTTGATGTTTTTTTTTTTTTTTTTTTAAACTGATTTCAGTATTTTTGTATGCATGATTGAAACATTTCATGGTGTTTCCATTTGATTTTCATGCAACAGATCTGATAACAATGTTATCTGTGGCATCTTCATCGTCAGTGAATTTAAGGAGACTTTCAAAGATGTTGCTTCTCACCAGGTCACATCAAGTACCGACACAGTTCAGACCATCCAGCATTCACAGCAGGTTCTGTTGACCCATCTCAAGCTGGAGTTGATGTTTTGACAAATATCCAACCTTTTACTGAGCTCCTTAAACATCTGGATGGTCAAAACAAGGTCAGCTCCAAACTTTTGACTGTAGAGTTGATCGAGGGTGCAGCCAGGGATGCTGTCAACTTCAGCTTTAAAGTCTAACAGTTTTTAACATCGTCCTTCAAATGTCAGCTCTAAAGTTAATGTCAGTGCGTAGATGACCTTTACTATGAAACCACATGATCTCTGTCCAAGTAGATCAATAAGTCCTGAGAGTGAAGAGTCATTTAGATTGCTGAGTCACCGCGGGATGTCTTTCTTTGGTTTGTTATTTTTGTCATGGTCATTACTTGCGCTCTTTTTTGTCTCTTTACAGTCGTTTTAAGTGTCCGTAGTTATGGTTCATCATACTAATCGTTTTTTCTGTCATTTGTGTGATTTTTCAGGAGTAACTCAAAAAGAAACAGGGTGGATGTTTATGTTTTATTATTTGCAATACATATAGGATTGAATGAAACGGATTAAGAGCTGTTGTGCCAAAGCTAATGGAAATCTGAGGTAACAATAGTGACATACCTGGAAAATACAGCAATTAAAAGTCAGTTTGAAGTCAGCGCAAACAAGGCTACATTTTAATAACCTTGTTAGGAAATCACCAAGAAAGGGCAACAAATGACTCGAACAATAAAAGCAACAATTTGACAGGCAATGGAGGAAAAGAGAGCAGTGAAAGAAATTAACCAACCAAGTCAGGGGAGCAGACAAATTAAAATAGGAACAAGGAGAGCGCAGGGGAGCCAGCATCCCCCTGTGCAGCCATGCGTCTGTGTGTACACTGTTAAACACAGCGGAGCGCTGCACACTTGTAAAATTTATCAGGCTTGTGTTTGTGAACATCACTCGCGCTACGTCCTGCCAGCCTGCCTCTGCCAGTCACTTCTGTGCGACTGGAATTAGACACGAATATGAAATAACCTGAAAACATTTCCCATGATTTGGAAACACACAGAGAGCCAGCCTGGCTTCATTGGTGTTTCTCCAGTAAGCCAGAGCAACGTACTTCTACTGACAAGACAACAACAGGCAACCGAGCAGCAAGAGACACGAGGTTGGGATGAAGGTGAGTTTTAGAACGCGTGGCAGAGGAAGGAGGAAAGCCGCGCATGCCATGATCTACAGTCCTGACTCTTCTGTTTTTTGCACCGGCAGGTCTATTTCTGATAATGTCTCTTGTTCTGTTCTTTATATTCTTCTCTGCTCTCACATTTCTGAGTGTACTTTTTTTTTTTTTCTTTTTTTATGTATACCATCACTGGTGGCCAAGTGGGACCTTTCTATGGGAGTCCACGCTCTGCTTAAGCCAGGTTGGATTCTTCCAGTCCTTGATGTATTTTACCAGACTGTCAGTAGGATAAGGGGATATATCTCATGGATTTACAGCCAGGTTGTTTATAAAGTAGTACTGGCTTGTTTTTTTTTTTTTTTTAAATTCTTCTGGTGATTGGCTGGTAAAGATTATGAGTAGAGAAGTACAGATTCCTATGTATGCATTGTTTGTGTATATGTTTTTTTTTTTTAAACTGATTGAACAGCCCAGTCTGAAAAAACAAAGAAAATGATAGAAATTAGATGTCTATTCTATTCATTTTATGGTCACTGTGTAAAAAGTTTTCCTGTGAAATGGGAGTTGAGTAGTTTCATACACTTTCTGTCACCGGCTGCTTGTAGAAGAAATGTCCATCCATCTCGCTTACACAGCTCAGTAGGAACGTTTTAACTCCCCACTGAGGCTTTGAGGTGATAACAGCCACTGTTCTAAGCCTCCCCCCACATCAGTAGCTCTTGCAACAGGTATATAGACTGTGTGGCAGGTCATTTGTTACCAAAATTGTTCTCACAATCGCCTTTTCTTTTTTTTTTTGCCAGTTCATTCCTCTGACATTTCCTTTTCTTCACCATGGTGATAGAAACCAGGACAGGTACCACATTTTTAAAAATATATTCCTTTAGTTTATATTCCTTCCTATATTCAAGTATTTAATTAACTTTTTTCTTCTTTTCCTTCAATTATTTCAATTCTGTTTTAATTAGACAGCATATATGGACACTTATTGTATGATTTCTGTTATTGGAGCTGATCTGATTTTTTTTCCAAAACCCCTTTCTTTTTTGCATATTCCACTATCTATCCTATCTATCATCTGTGTGTGTGTACTTATCAGCACACACACACACACACACACACCCACACACGGTGAGAGCAGTGGCAGG
>JABWDL010000325.1:0-31573 GCA_015343265.1 Pao palembangensis | reverse complement strand
CACCACCAACAACACATCAACAACAACGCACCACCAACAACACACCATCAACAACAACACACGACCACCAACTCACCAACAACAACACAGCAGCAGCAGCATGTTCTCACGTGTAACACCAGCTCTTCTATTCACAGTTGTTCTGTTCTGCTGCCATGTTACACGCTCACATGTACCTGTAGACACACACACACACACCTCCATACATACGTGTGCATTTTTATGTTTTGTGTAACAGTAGAAAAGGGGCCCTGAAAGCTGTCCGATCACACATGTTGGTGTCTGAGCCCCCTGCTTCTCGCTTTCAGCCACCTCAACTGCTCCTTGTTTGATCACGTACAAATTTCAGCTCCTGCATAATTGAAGCTGTATCATTTTCTCCAGCTTGGCAAATATTTGCTCAACCCTGTGTGGCTGCACCAGGCTGCACAGCTACATGCTGACGAGGCATCCCGGAGGCAGAATGAGCTGAAGCTAGAGCAGGCTGGTCAGCTCAGTCACCATCAGTCCCCTTCAGGGAGCATCTCCTCCATCCATCGTCCAGAGATGTGCAGCTCAGAAGGTGTCACTCAGCACTGCTCAACAGCAGAGGGAGTTGAACCATCACCACGAGTTTTCATTGTGTTGAATGATCCTTTCGCACATGCAGGACAGTCTGCTCTCTGGTTGGTCCAGATGTTGGACACAGGATGTTCATGACCTCATGACTTTCCTCACTGAGAACTTTCAGGAAGCAAAGTTGAGATATGGTTTTAGAGGAGAGAGTTCTGTTCTGCCCTCGTTTGCTGCCTGTTTGCCTCCAGAAGTCATTTCCATAATCATCTTGGATAGTTTAATGCAAATTAAACATTGAAAACTGGTCTAACTGCAACTGTTGCCCAGAGGCAGCAGCAACTGTCCCCCACAGTAGATTGCCTACGTTGCCTCCAGGCAGCAGGAGAACCTCCTGCTTGACAAAAGTTCAACAGCACCTCGCATTTTTATTTCGCTCTTAACAACATAAGAACCAGAATTTGAAATGTTGCATAATTCACGCCAGAGTCTGACAGTCACATCTGACAACGTCCTCCGTTTCATAGAAAGAAAGGAGGAGGAGGATGAGCAGTTCTGCGAAAGAGCGGAAGGTCCTGAGGAAGAGGAGGAGGCCTGACTGTGAAGAGGCAGAGGTCCTACAGCCGCAGCACCAGCCGACCCTGAAACATTCACGGCCAACAAACCACCCAAAACACCTTCACTAGACGCTAAAGATGATAAAAATAAGAACCATTAATGATGCGAACACCTGCTGATGCTTGTTTTCATCTATGAAACCAGAGGAAACAGTCAGTCAAACTTCAGGCCTGTCTGGGATGACCTCCAGGGATCTTCTTCTTTATTGAGTTTGGCCCTGAACTCCTCAGGAGCAGAGCAGCTGATCACATCGTGACTTTACGATCATCTCTTTAACCTCTAGTTCATCTGTGAGGACTCTTGGAGTGACCTTTGACCTTAACTTGTCCTTTACCTCTCATATGAAAAAGGGATGAACACCAGGCTGCTCTTCACCTACAGTCGTTCAGCAGCTGTCCAGCAAACCACCAGGCTGGCATGTGTGCTGTTCAGTGACAAGAACCTTTAGTTGCTGTGGAGGAGCAGTGAGGAGCTGAAGGCTCTCATCAATCAGGGATTTCTGCTTCAGCCAACTCAATGGCTTTTGTCTTCTTTTTCCTTTGTCCTCTGTTCCTTCCTGCTGAGAACTTGTTTCAGGTGACATTGGTCCAAACCAGCTGCTGCTGGAACTGGGTGGAGTCTGGTCTGGACCACTGTCTGGACCACTTTCACAAGTGCAGTTTGAAAGTGAAGCAAACCAAAGGAAGGTGGGATTTTCTTCTGTCAGGTATTTCCTGCGTGGTTGAAGGGTTAAGGTTAGGGTTAGGTCCCTGGGACCATCCTGGTGTGAAGGGACCCTAACTGGCTGAGCTCAAACACATGGGTCCCCTTCATAATCCTTGGTCCTGCTCGAGAGGTAGATCAGTGACTTACCCACTGGGTTCTGGTGCCACCATTAGGTGTCAGGATCCAACTAGGGAGGGCCTCGTGGTGTCTCTGCCTAGCCAGTCCGCAGACGTGGTTCCTCACTGATGCTTCAGGTGACGGTCGTGTGCTTCTCGAATCCTCCCCAAATACCAGTGCATTTCACGCCTAGGCCTTCAGTGACGTCATAGTTAATACAACCCATAATACCATCAATATGATAGCATGGCTCGGGAATCCGTACAGAATCACACTTACACATTACATCACCTTAATATAGGCCAGACGAGCAACTCTTAACGTCCGGAGCATTTAAAATCAATAACCTCACCTTCACAATTAAGATTAGGAAACTAAGATTACAGATACTGTCAACACTCAAAGATAAAACACATTTACATCTAAGACACCAACGAGACGATAGCTGTTAGGGTCTGGCTTGCTGGCCCTTTATGGTGTGTGGGAGTCGCTCCTTGTTTTCCCTGCAGAGAGCGCGGGTTCCCGGGATCCAGCACTGACTGCACACCTGTCACTGATCACCTCATCAGCGACTGATATAGGGAGGCTGCCAGCTGGTCCCGGGTGCTGGATCGTTGTGTGATTGTGTCTCTGTCACTGTGTTGGTTGGAAAGTTTTCTCGCGCTTCCTTCTCGTGCTTCCTTCTCTCTCCATGTCCTTAAGAAAGGAGCATCTTCGGTTTCCCGTTTACACCCAATAAAGGGCTGTTTTTTCGTTTGTGAATCTGCCTCGTGTCTGCATTTGGGTCCTCACCACACCGAACCGTAACACAAACTATTCATTGAAACTAAGAGTAAACAGATTATTAGCATTTCTTTTTGAGAATATGCAACAGCAAAACAATTGAACATTTCGTTGTGATTTAAATGATTCAGTCACAGCTTTGCCAATGTGCCACCTAACTTTATTTACATTATAATTATAGTTTAGATTTTTTAGTATTTTGTTAACTTATTTCGTTACCCCTGATTACTAACAAAATAAAATGACAAAATACATAATAAAAATAAAATGCTTGCAGTCACCCACACGGATCTCCTCCACGGCACCTGCTTATTTGAATAATAATAATAATAATAATACTACTACTACTACTACTACTACTACTAATAATAATAATAATAATAATATTTGTTGAGTGTGTTGGTGTGTTGTTTATTTGTTGAGCACGAAACGTAGCACATAGCTTTACATAGATAAAACAATAATTAAAAACAGTGACCACCCCCCCGCCCCACACGCACACACACACACACACACACACACACATAGACACATGCTTACACACAAATCCTCATCCACACCATTGTAAGCACACAGACAGTCACAGACAGTCTAACGTGAGGCCAGGCGCGGAGGATCGAGGTGAGGAGACACTATCACAGGGAGCTGTCTGCACTGGGAGGTGCTCATGGACCACAGCTACAGGACCCCAACCCGAGGTCCACAGTGGAGAGGAGGGCAGAGAACTATCCAACCGGGACAGAAGAGCCCACGGGACAGAGCCACAGCAGCCACAGCCGATCACAACCCCCAGTGCAGAGAGCTCCCTCTGAGGAAACACTGGAAATATAAATAATAAAATAATAAAATAAATAAATTAGAACAATAGGATAAATAAGAATAAAATAGAATAAAATCAATAAATACTAAGTAAAGGCTAAATTAAAAAGGTGGGTCTTGAGCCTGCTTCTAAAAACACGAACGTTCTCTGCAGCCCTGAGGTCCACGGGCAGGGCTGTTGAAAACAAAGCTAGCTAGCTAGCATAGCAGTTGGCTGACCTCTTCTCACAAGATCCAGCTTTTCATGAAAGGTCCATCTTGAAAATGGCATGGATAGTATATCCGCTCAAAATTAGCTCAGAGTTAGTTCCAAGTGACGGCTCTCACGAGTGTGCTTATCCAATCACAGGACACGTACATGTCCAGTTCAGCTTAATGCCTTCTAGCAGGCGTTGGCGTCTTAGTCTCGAGATCTGATTGGCTATTGCAACTGACTGTCTCCGTTCACTTACAGCGCTCAAGAGCCTGCTCTGTTGATGCTGAAGGCGTTAGACAGATTTCATCGAACTTGACAACACAACCTAGCTGAAATATGATTGGATAAAAACTCGACCATAATATACAACAGCACAAAAGTGGATATAATATGACATGAACAGAACTGACTATGAAGAATAATTGTATTTATATATTTACAAAAAAAAATAAAATTCTGAGTATGTTTAGGCCTACAGAGAAGGCCTTGCAGGCCCTGATTGCCCACCACTGCCAAATATAGATCCAGACAAGCAGCATTCCTTATGAACGTCCGAGCAATAAGAAAAACAGACGAGATTTTCCATTTGTGCGTTAGCTCAGATGGGTGTCTGAGGCTGTAAGACCAGATTTGTTTCTGTGAATGAATTTAGGTCTGCTTGGAAAAATGATAAACGTTACAATAAAATATGAAGTCAAGTCAAAAACCAACCAGAAATGAAATCGTTTGGGGAAGTGATCACGGCTGCCCTGAGCTGTGGTCCCTCAAGCCAACGCACCCTCACAAACCAAGCCATGTGACAGCTCAGGGTCATGCTGATTGGCCATGTTCTCTGACGAGCACATGTGACGGGGCCTCAGTTTAAAACTGTAGGTGGACACTGGCACAGCTGGTAACCTTAAAGTGCAGCTGAAGGACATTGAGTGGTTGTTAGAGTTTGTTGTGTTGAGGACCCAAACGCAGATACGAGGCAGGTGCCCCAGAAGCAAAATAACCCTTTATTTGGGTGAAACGCAGGGGAGAACAGAAAGCGCTTCAAAAGGGAGGAAAAACAGCGATTGAACAACCTAAAGTCCAAAACTCTTCACGCAGGGTGGGTTCCACTGCAGAGCGTCCAAAAATCCAAAATGAGAAACTTTTCACTGGGAAGTGGCAACCTTGGAAACAGGGAAAACTCTCATGAGAAAACCATCCAGCAGATACGGGAACATTCAGTCTCAGTTCATTTAATACCACTCTGCAGGTGAGGGAAGAACAAACAACGATCCAGCACCGCGGACCAGCTCGCAGCCTCCCTAAACCAGCCGCTGATGAGTCGATCAGCGACTGGTGCGCAGCCACCACTGGATCCTGGGAACCTGCGCCCTCTACAGGGAGAACACAGGACAAACCGCAAACACCAGAAAGGGCCAGCAGGCCGGACCATGACAGTGGTGTTGAGGCTAAAATGGATTAGTGCATAATCTATAATAATAACAACAAATGATTCACATTTAAAAAAAGAATATTGAATATAAAATAACAAAAGAATGAAAGTTGTATTCCAAATCTGCACATGAGAGGACACCTGGTTAGAAGAAGCCTGTGGACAGTTTGCTCTTGATTGGGACAGTTAGCGGCATATTTGCATGTTAAACTTACATAGTTCCATTCTAAGTTTATTAAGCAATTATCGTTGCCCTTAAAGATGATGCAAAGGTTGTGGAGCTGCTCTTCAGTCAATACCCACAAGGCAAATTATTCAACTATTAAATAAAATAATTTTCATAGGATTTAAGACCCATTCAGTCTGATCAACAACATTTCTAACTTTCTTCACAAATAAAATAAGATCAAACTTCTTTTTATGGGTGCAACAAATGTAAACTGTCCACCGACAGGACAGACAGTTGGAAACCCTTTTGACTGTCTGGTTTTCAAAGCTATTAAGGAAACCGGCAGCTGGAGGGAAAAGGAAGGCGTTAGATACTGGACTCAGCCTGAGGTTGAACATTTAAGGACTTTTATTTGTCCACGGGGGCACTGACAGACTTGGTAGGTGCTAAAAATCATCCGAGGACAGAAAACCAGTGACAGCTACTGCTGTATCTGTAATAAGAGAGAGCATCAGTGGTGAATATTGGCTTTGAGGGGAAGCAGCTCAAATGTAATAATGTCTTATAAGCAGCAAGTTAGAGTTTCCTACATTTCAGGAATGATCAGAGTTTCTGAAGGATTAAAGACAAGTCTACCATTAATATGTACTGTACTAGCATACTCTGGAGTGGTTTATTACAAAACACTTTATTAGGCAACGATCATATTTGGATTCCTAAAGCAAGGGCCCCTCCCAAACCTGAAAAAAGCAGTTTGCACCACGCCTCCCACCTTCTATAAAAGATGAGGAGCCTCGTCTGCAGCCAGCAGAGGCAGGAGAGACTCTGAACACGCTGCTTCATCCCTGACTCCATCTCACCCTCCCCTGGAGCTGGAGCCCAACTGAAAGGTAACACGCAGCCCTGAGTGCATTCACACATGCAGCACATCTGTTAGACGACTGTCATACATTTGTCCTGCAGCACAGACATGAAGCGGACACACATCTGACCTCTGACCTGGGTCAAGTGTAACTGCCCCTGGACCTGTGAGTCAGTGTCAGAGGAGATTTTCTGGGTTGACTCGAATCTTTGAGACTGTTTAATGAAGGAGATGAATCAAATTTAAAATAATTTTAGTAACATACCTGCATATGTTTGCATCACTTCCTGGATGAGCTGGACTGAAACAGATACATGTGAAATTATTATTATTACTATTATTGTTGTTGTTGTTGTTGTTGTTGTTGTGATGCAGTCCTGGGGCCCATTTCAGAAAGCGGGTTTAGTGAAAACTCTGAGTTAATTTGTTGTCATTTAAGGGAAACTCCGGGTTTTTGGTTTCAGAAAGCCGGTTCAGCGTGACTCTGAGTCAGTTACTGGGGTAACAGACTGTGAAACGAACCTGCTCGCGAGCAGGTTTATTCCAAATAACCCCGAGTGCCTGCTGCTCTCTAAGCCTGCGGACTGCCAGGAGAGGAAGATCTGCCCCGGTTAGACGTTTGATGAAGCCCCAATGGAAACTTCTTGTAGCGTTACTGATTTAGTTGCACCCTCGCTATTTTTTTTTTTTTTCCACTTATTTATTCATTTTGAGCAAATGAAGAAAAAATATATTGGGCTTACAAAGACATAATTACAATAATACAGTTATTTTTAAACTCAAAAAGGAGTGGGAAGAAGAAAACTTATTAAATCCCTCCCCTATTTTACATAAACAAATCAAAGTCCTTATTTAAGCTTCTTGTCCGTAACAAAAAACATGAAAACAATATATTCATTTTCCAAAGTGAACAAAACAAATGTATCAAAAATAATAAGCCATTTCAGGCAAGTCAAATATTTAAACATTGTAAAGACACAGGTTTTAACAATGGTAAGACACAAGTCAGCAAAGTTAAGAATACACACCCATACCAACAATGGTAAGGAAACAAGCAGAAACATTAAGCCTGTTTTTGTCTATAATCTCACCAGACCGTTTGTATAGATTTCTAAATCTATGAATATCTTGGTATTGCTTTAGTTGCAAATCTAGTGCATTCCATAGTTTTACCCCACATAGAGTCACACAAAAACTTTTATGAGTGGTTTGAACCTTTGATAGTAAAAAAATGCCAAAACCTCTCAGACCATAAATTGTCTCTTTTAGTATGAAGAATTTTTGTACATTACATCGTAATGATTGGTTAAAAGCTTTGAATAGCAGCGTCAGGGTGTAGTTTATTTAACAACATTCTCAGCCCTCCATCGCTCATATTTGGAAATGCTCTCAGTTCGGAGCAAATTCTTTGTGTTGTGATTCGTTTTTTTTTTTTTTTTTTTTTTTTTTTTTTTGCCAACGGGTTTTTTTTTTTTTTATATAACTATAATATCGGTGAGCATGTGTCCATGGTAACCGTCGGGCTCTCATAAATGTTGTTCTTACACTCCAACAATTTTGAAACACGTTTGTAGTGTTAAAAGGTCCCAGCCAGCCCAGACATCTGATGGACGTGTTCCTCAGAATTGCAGGCAGCCAATTCCAGAGAACTCCTTCTGCTACAAGAAAAATCAGTGGGTCAAGTTATGTCTGTGATTGACAGTGGCATTTACTGAAACACTAGGTGGCGCTAGATCATATTAAGTACTGACAGTGATGGAAGACTAAAGATTTTTCCTTTTTCTTTGTTTAGGGGATTTCTCTAATTAATTAAATATCGTTATCACGGGTTAAATGAAGCTACTGAAGCTGTTTAATGAGGACAGGCTAAACAACACCACAATAGCTTGGATTTAAAACACATCTGACATATTTGAACTATATTTTTATATTTCATCTTAACTTTCTGCCAAGTCTGTTTTGTGCCTGTTGTGTTTCACCTGTGGCTCAAACATACATCTTGAATAGAAATGTTAAATGAGTGGAACAACCAAGACCCAACATTTGTTTCTTCTTTTAATCTCTCTCCAGTTAATAATCACGCATGGTCTCTCTCAGTCATTTTCAGCCTCACCACCTCTCTCTTTTGCTGCTGCCGCAGTATAACTTTTTTCCTTAAAAACGCACATTTTCAGTGCACGCGGTCATAAAATCTTCCATCTCCAACAGGGAGAAATGGGACCATCAAGGTTTTTTTTCACTTGTTGCCACGGTGAATCACGTTATCTGCGTTCCATTGATAAGCCTTTTTAGATCTCCATGCACGAGCATAACCCTGCGTCAGAGTTCATTAAACCAACTCTTAACACGTGTTCTGAAACCCAAAACCCCGAGTTTGACATTGCAGATTTTAGCAAGCCTGCGTTCAGGTTCGAACTCCGAGCCTTGAAAACCCGCTTTCTGAAATGGGCCCCTGCTCTTAAAGATGAAGGAAACATTGAATCAAAGTCAATATTGAGAAGGATTCGCTGTTTTTTTTTTCAGTGTTAATTTTCTCAAGTTAAGGCTTTTCAAAAATGAGACACTGGCAGGACAGGCTGCAGGTGCTGCAGTCCAGCCAGGACAGGACATACGTGAAGGAGGGGGAACAAGAGCCTGAGCTCCAGCTCCTGACCGGGTTGTGGTAGAAGATCCCCCAGGAAACCATTGGCAGACTCACCAGGAGCGCGCAGCAACACGAGGACCGCTAGCGCTGCTACCCTCCCGCTATGACCTGCTGTCAAACTGCTGTCCTTTTCTGTCAAACCCCTGAGCTTGGATGCATGATCCAAGTGTTCTCCTAAAGTGATCACGTAGGTCCCAGACTGCGTCCACAATCGTCGGCTAAAGCAGGAAAACCTCTTTTAGTTTTTTGCTCTCAGCTGACAGGCACTTTTCTCTTGATTCAAATCATTCTCGGTCTGAGTCAGAGACAATAAACTTTTGTGTCTGAATTCTGTTTTTGCTTTACTGGGTTTTTCAATCCTGCCTGGTTGAAATCCTTCTGTTGACCATTGATCCTTTGTCCTTCCTCCATCCAGGACCTCTCAATGGCAACACTCTCTTCTCTCAACTGTCTCTTTCTCCTCCCATGTTTCTTGGCTGCATCCTTTGCCAAGGAGAATGACCTTTTAATCACCACTAAGAGTGGGCGGGTTCAAGGGAAGGCGCTTCCAGTGCTGGATGGTGAGGTCAGAGCCTTTCTCGGGATTCCGTACGGCAAACCGCCTGTGGGGAACCTACGATTCAGACCTCCACAACCAGCTCATCCATGGCAAGGAGTGAAGAATGCTACCAACTATGCAAATTCCTGCTTCCAGCTGCGAGATACACAATTTCCAGGTAGGATCAGGAGAAGAACTACAACAATATGCATAAAGCATAGTTTGCATGAACTAAACAAAGTTCAATTAAACTGAACCCAGGCTTCGCTGACATGTTTAATCTGCCCAAATATTTGGCTTCTTTTATAAGCACGCGGTGATGAAATCTTCCATCTCCAAGAGGGAGAAGTGTGACCATCAAGGTTTTTTTTTTTTACTTGTTGCCGCGGTGAATCACGTTATCTTGCATTCCATTGATAAGGCTTTTTAGATCTCCGTGCACGAATGTAACTCGGGGTTGATTAAACCAACTCTGAACCTGTTTTCCGCAATCGAAAACTCTGAGTTGGACTTTTCCAAGTTTGGCAACCCTGCGTTTAGGTTCTAATTTTTGAGTTTAGTAAAGCCGCTTTCTGAAATGGGCCCCAGAAAACTTAATGTGGAAATAAAAAGTCATTAAGTGTAAGATGTGATTTCACACTGTTGCAGCCACGTAAAAACAACTTTTAATGACCGTGTTTTGCCATGCCTATGTCGTCTATTAACGTGATGATGTAGGTGTCAGAGGAATCTACACTTGGGTTCGCTAGCGTTAGAGCCAGGCAGCACCTGACACACATACACTGTTTTGGATTCACAACATTTAAGCCCCATATTTTACCAACCTGTCAGGATTCAGAGGAGCAGAGATGTGGAACCCAAACACACCGGTGAGTGAGGACTGTCTGTACCTGAACGTCTGGACCCCATGGGTCAACAAGAGACAGGCTCAGGCTTCATCGCCGCTGCCTGTCATGATCTGGATCTATGGAGGAGCCTTCACCACAGGAACGTCCTCTCTGGACCTTTATGACGGTCGCTACCTGACTAAATCTGAAGATGTGATTGTGGTATCTATGAACTACAGGTGACAATTACAGTAAACTACGAAAAAGACAACTTGATACTGATATTTGATATTAGCTCCATCCTTTCAGAGAGCAAACCAGCCTTGAAAGTATTTAGAGCAGTTTTTACTACTGACCAAAAAAGGACTAACCGCTTTAACTGGGAAAGAAGAAATATTTCCTCCAAAGTATCGCAGGTCTTCAACAGTATTCTAGTATTTATAAGTATTTATGAAAACCTGTTGTTTATCTCTGGCCTTTGACAGACTTTCAGCCTTTGGTTTCCTGTCTCTTCCAAACAACACAAATGTCCGTGGTAACGCGGGCCTGATGGACCAGCGCTTGGCCATCCAGTGGGTGGTGGACAACATTGCTGCGTTTGGAGGAGATCCTTCACAGGTTAAATATGTACTTCTTCTGGTTTAAAGAAGGAAATGATCCAGCTGTTAAAGACATGGTTGATTCATCTGACCTGGTGCAAGAGAACTAAAGTTGAAACTGTTGTTTCCAGATAACTCTGTTTGGTGAAAGTGCAGGATCAGTATCTGTGGGCCTCCATGTTCTCTCTCCAGGCAGCAATGTTCTCTTTAAACGAGCTGTGATGCAGAGTTTAGTTCCTACTTCCCTAGGGGCAACGTCTGACCTGGAAGAGACCTGGAAAAGGTAGACTGAATAGCTTTTTCATATGATTTCTAACTACACCAGACTCCAGCACAGACGATCATGTTTTAGAAAACTTTTTCTGAATTTGTTCAGTATAAATGAGGTGTTGCCCTCCCGTCATTTAAGCAGCTGTTTATGTCTCTGGTTTCTTGTCAATATTTAGGGCCATCAAACTGGGCACTTTGCTGGAGTGTCCCACATCTGATCCAGCTGAACTGGAAACTTGTCTGCAGAGGGTCAATGCCTCTCAACTTGCAGTAGCACAATTTGGAGTTCTGAGTGACTCGGGTGGCTATCCTTTTATGCCTGTGGTTGATGGAGTGTTCCTGCCAGATAAGCCTGAAGTAAGTGTTGATTCACATTTATGTATGGTTACATCTACAAATATCGTCATAGCTCATTGTATTTTCTTCTCTTGCAGCTCATGATAAACAAAGTCCAGCCAAAAGAAGTGCTGCTGGGGTTAAACAAAGATGAGGGGAGCTACTTTATGACATATGCATTGCCTGGGTTTGACCTTGGTGAAAATCTCTTGACTCGTCAACAGTTCCTGGACGTTCTCACAGAGTACATTGGCTCTTACGCTGCTTCTTTAGTTTCTACAATGTACGTTTCATTATTAGACTTTAGTCCTGGAAAATACCGTGATGCCTTGGAGAACGTGATTACAGACGCCGTGTTTGTTTGTCCCACGAAAGACTTTGCATGGAGGTAAAGTTTTTCTCACCTGGTAGCCTGATCTAGATAACCCGGAAAGCTCACACAAAACTCTTTCTAGATTTTCAACCTTCAGCTCTTCTATGATCTAAACACCTTCTAGGGTGTCTACCCCTTAGCCTCCCACAGACTCCTCCTCATCATGGGCAGTAATTATTAGCTATTGTGACCAAATGTCTTTAGGGCCAAAGATGATATCTTTTTGCTCTGAGTTGAAGAGGGTAGTTAGTAGAGTTGCATTTATTTCTGTCAGATGGTGTTTCATCTTCTGGGCTTTGAAGTAGGCCTGTTCCATCTGTGTGATCATTTCTAATCACCATGGCCTGATAAGTGCTGACCTCTCATTGTCTTTCTACAGTTATGGGGGAGTTGGTGGTAAGCCTTTCCTTTATTACTTCCAACACCGATCGTCCGTCAATCCGTGGCCAGAATGGATGGGTGTCATGCACGGCTACGAGATTGAATTTGTTTTTGGATTACCCCTGAATCCGTCTCTGGGATATACTCAAGAGGAAGTGAAGATGAGCAAGAGGTTCATGAAGTACTGGGCCACCTTTGCTCGTACAGGGTATGCTTGATCCAGGATATGAAAACATTATATCACAGTCTCCACTTAGTGTGTGTGACACCTTTGTGACGCTGGTAAAACTCCCCTTTTGTGTTTTCATCAGGAATCCAGGTACTCGTGGTCAGAAGTGGCCCCAGTACAACCCTCTGTCTTATTATGTGACTCTGGACACGAACCCTCTGGAAGTGAGGATGTCTTTAAGGTCTACTCAGTGTGGGTTCTGGCACTCTCTGGAGTTAATGGCTGGTTAGACACTGTTGTGAGTGAGCAGAAACCTACTCTGGCAGATTAAACGTCCATCTCATCTTGTCTTCTCTGCTTTTCTTTCAAATTCTCTAGTTGAATCTTTCTCTGCTGTTCATTCATTTGTTCACTCTGACACTGATAGTGTGTGGAATCTGAGTTGGGAAACCAAGTGTCATTTTTCAAAATAACTGTTGTTGAATATTGAATTTGGTTTGTGGTAAAATCATGAAGCTTCCATCACCTTTGCATGTAGAACAGACACGGTGAAAGAGGAGTGGTGTAGTCCTACTGCATGAATTATGTTAGTATGACTTTACAAGACTAGAATATTCTGTCACTGCACAACTCTGTCAATTCTCTTCTTGAAATAAAAGCAATGATCATTATGAAGAAAGGACTATTCTTTCCATCTCTTCCAACAGAGTGGTCTTTGGTGTGACCCACAGATGGGTTACCCCTGAACTTGAGTCTTCAGCTGGACTTTGGATTTATCCCTGTTTGGATTGCATACTAGTAAAATTACATCTCACTAACGATTTTATTATTTGAGAAACTAGTAAACTGAGTTTAGGGCTCAATGACCAAAACAAGATGAGGTTAACACAGCACACTGCTGCAGAGCGGAGCAGACCTGAAGGCTTTCATCCTGGGACAACAAGAGGTCAGAAGGTCAGATCTGAGGTCAGAGAAGTTTGCTGATCATTAGGTGTGTAACGGATTCATTGTAAAGGGGAAAATGATGGCTCACTATTTTTTTACTAAAACGATGACAACGTTGAACGTGTTTTCCATCTACTATGAAGTGGTACTATCATGCACAAAAGAAAAGTCAGATTACCTGCTGAAAATATTTGACAGTGCTGAAATCATGAAGCTGTCAAGATTTATTACCTAATTTATTACTTAATAATCAAGCCATTTGTTTTATCTGAAAACTTGATTCACACAATTAACATGATTTGACAAAGAGTCACCTGCAGGCATCCAGCAGGAGATTCCATCTCCTGGGATCTCAGAGGCAACAAGCAGAGATCCATCAGGCTCTGTAACAGACCGTAGTTGACCACAGTTGACCGTAGCTGACCATAGATGACTGTAACAGACCATAGTTGACCGTATGACTGTAGCTGACCGTAGCTGACTGTAACAGACCATAGCTGACTGTATGACTGTAGCTGACCGTAGATGACTGTAACAGACCATAGTTGACCGTAGCTGACTGTAATTGACTGTAACAGACCATAGTTGACAGTATGGCTGTAGCTGACCGTAGCTGACTGTAACAGACCATAGTTGACCGTAGCTGACCGTAGTTGACTGTAACAGACCATAGCCCCTCCTGGGCTGCCACCTTATCGTGGTGGAGGGGTTTGCGTGTCCTTATGATCCTCGGAGCTCAGTTGTCTGGGGCTTTATGCCCCTGGTAGGGCCTCCCATGGCAAACAGGTCCAAGGTGAGGGACCAGACAAAGTGCAGCCCACAAAACCCCTTATGATGAGTGAAAAGTTTGGTCTTGAGTCTCCCTTGCCCGGACGCGGGTCACCGGGGCCCCCTCCTGGAGCCAGGCCTGGGGGTGGGGCACGCTGGCGAGCGCCTGGTGGCTGGGCCTTTGCCCATGGGGCCCGGCCGGGCATAGCCCGAAGGAATGACATGGGACCCTCTTCCAGTGGGCTCACCACCTGCAGGAGGGGCCAAAGGGGTCGGGTGCTGTGTGAGTTGGGTGGCGGCCGAAGGCGGGGACCTTGGCGGTCCGACCCCCGGCTGCAGAAGCTAGCTCTAGGGACGTGGAATGTCACCTCTCTGATGGGGAAGGAGCCTGAGCTGGTGCGTGAGGTCGAGAAGTTCCGACTAGATATAGTCGGCCTCACCTCAACGCATAGCAAGGGCTCTGGAACCAGCCTTCTCGAGAGGGGTTGGACTCTCTTCTACTCTGGAGTTGCCGACGGGGAGAGGCGGCGGGCAGGGGTGGCGATTCTTGTCGCCCCCCGGCTTAGTGCCTGTATATTGGAGTTTACCCCGGTGGGCGAGAGGGTAGCCTCCCTCCGCCTTCGGGTGGGGGGACGGATCCTGACTGTTGTTTGTGCCTATGGCCCCAACAGCAGTTTAGCGTATCCACCCTTTTTGGACTCCCTAGAGGGAGTACTGGAGAGTGCTCCTTCTGGGGGCTCCCTCGTCCTCCTGGGTGACTTCAATGCTCACGTCGGCAGTGACAGTGAGACCTGGAGGGGCGTGATTGGGAGGAATGGCCCCCCTGATCTGAACCCGAGTGGTGTTTTGTTGTTGGACTTCTGTGCTCGGCACAGATTGTCCATAATGAACACCATGTTCAGACATAAGGGTGTCCATATGTGCACTTGGCACCAGGACACCCTGGGCCGCAGTTCGATGATCGACTTTGTAGTCGTGTCCTCGGACTTGCGGCCGTATGTTCTGGACACTCGGGTGAAGAGAGGGGCGGAGCTGTCAACTGATCACCACCTGGTGGTGAGTTGGCTTCGTTGGTGGGGGAGGATGCCGGACAGGCCCGGCAGGCCCAAGCGTATTGTGAGGGTCTGCTGGGAACGCCTGGCAGAATCTCCTGTCAGGCGGAGCTTCAACTCCCACCTCCGGGAGAGCTTCACCCATGTCCCGGAGGAGGTGGGGGACATTGAGTCCGAGTGGACCATGTTCCGTGCCTCCATTGTTGAGGCGGCTGTCCGGTGCTGTGGCCGCAAGGTGGTCGGTGCCTGTCGTGGCGGCAATACCCGAACCCGCTGGTGGACACCGGTGGTGAGGGATGCCGTCAAGCTGAAGAAGGAGTCGTACCGGGCCTTTTTGGCCTGTGGGACTCCCGAGGCAGCAGGCGGGTACCGGCGAGCCAAGCGGGGTGCAGCTGCGGCGGTCGCCGAGGCAAAGATCCGGGCGTGGGAGGAGTTCGGGGAGGCCATGGAAAACGACTTCGAAAAGGTTCTGGATCACCATCCGGCGCCTGAGGAGGGGGAAGCAGTGCATTGTCAACATTGTATATGGTGGGGATGGTGTGCTGCTGACCTCAACTCGGGACGTTGTGGATCGGTGGAAGGAATACTTCGAAGACCTTCTCAATCCCACCAACACGCCTTCCAGTGAGGAAGCAGGGCCTGGGGAATCGGAGGCGGGTTCTCTTATCTCCGGGGTCGAAGTAGCCGAGGTTGTTGAGAAACTCCTCGGTGGCAGGGCCCCGGGGGTGGATGAGATCCGTCCGGAGTTCCTTCGGGCTCTGGACGTTGTAGGGCTGTCATGGTTGACACGACTCTGCAACGTCGCGTGGACATTGGGGGAGGTACCACTGGATTGGCAGACCGGGGTGGTGGTCCCTCTTTTTAAGAAGGGGGACCGGAGGGTGTGTTCCAACTATAGGGGGATCACACTCCTCAGCCTCCCTGGGAAGGTCTATTCAGGGGTACTGGAGAGGAGGGTCCGCCGGATAGTCGAACCTCGGATTCAGGAGGAGCAGTGCGGTTTTCGTCCTGGACGTGGAACTGTGGACCAGCTCTACACCCTCGGCAGGGTCCTAGAGGGTGCGTGGGAGTTTGCCCAACCAGTCTACATGTGTTTTGTGGATCTGGAGAAGGCATTCGACCGCGTGCCTCGGGGAATCCTGTGGGGGGTTCTCCAGGAGTATGGGGTGTCGGGCCCCCTGATACGGGCCGTCCGCTCCCTGTATGACCGGTGTCAGAGTTTGGTCCGCATCGCCGGTAGTAAGTCGAACTCGTTTCCGGTGAGGGTTGGACTCCGCCAGGGCTGCCCTTTGTCACCGATTCTGTTTATAACTTTTATGGACAGAATTTCTAGGCGCAGCCGTGGTGTTGAGGGGGTCCGGTTTGGTGGCCTCAGGATCGGGTCTCTGCTTTTTGCAGATGATGTGGTCCTGTTGGCTTCATCAGTCCGTGACCTCCAGCTCTCGCTGGATCGGTTCGCAACCGAGTGCGAAGCGTCCGGGATGAAGATCAGCTCCTCCAAGTCTGAGGCCATGGTTCTCAGCCGGAAAAAGGTGGAGTGCCTTCTCCGGGTCGGGGAGGAGATCCTCCCCCAAGTGGAGGAGTTCAAGTACCTTGGGGTCTTGTTCGCGAGTGGGGGAAGAATGGAGCGGGAGATCGACAGGCGGATCGGTGCGGCGTCTGCAGTAATGCGGACTCTGCACCGGTCCGTTGTGGTGAAGAGAGAGCTGAGCCGAAAGGCGAAGCTCTCGATTTACCGGTCGATCTTTGTTCCTACCCTCACCTATGGTCATGAGCTCTGGGTAGTGACCGAAAGAACGAGATCGCGGGTACAAGCGGCCGAAATGAGTTTCCTCCGCAGGGTGGCTGGGCTCTCCCTTAGAGATAGGGTGAGAAGCTCTGCCATCCGGGAGGAGCTCGGAGTAGAGCCGCTACTCCTACGCATTGAGAGGAGTCAGATGAGGTGGCTCGGGCACCTAGTGAGGATGCCTCCCGGACGCCTCCCTGGTGAGGTGTTCAGGGCACGTCCCTCCGGTAGGAGACCCCCGGGAAGACCCAGGACACGCTGGAGGGACTGTGTCTCTCGGCTGGCCTGGGAGCGCCTCGGGATCCCCCCGGAAGAGCTGGACGAAGTAGCTGGGGAGAGGGAAGTCTGGGCTTCCCTGCTTAGGCTGCTGCCCCCGCGACCCGACCCCGGATAAGCGGAAGAAGATGGATGGATGGAGACCATAGTTGACCGTATGACTGTAGCTGACCGTAGCTGACTGTAACAGACTGTAGCTGACCGTAGCTGATTGTAGCTGACCGTAGTTGACTGTAGCTGACCCTAGCTGACTGTAGCAGACCATAGTTGACCATATGACTGTAGCTGACTGTAGCTAACTGTAGCTGACCCTAGCAGATTGTAGCAGACCGTAGCTAACCATAGTTGACCATAGGTAACAGTAGCTGACCGTAGGTAACAGTAGCTGACCGTAGCTGATTGTAAAAGACCATAGCTGACCATAGTTGACTGCAGCTGACCCTTGCTGACTGTAGCAGACCGTAGCTAACCGTAAGTAACAGTAGCTGACCGTAGTTGACCTTAGGTAACCATAGTTGACTGCTGACCGTAGTTGACTGTAACAGACCGTAGTTGGTGAGTAAGAGGTGAAACTGCTGCCTCAGCCAGTGCTGATTCTCAGGTTGTTGCTATATCGTGAATGAATTTCCAGGAAGTGGTAATGGTGTCACATTCTGGAACAAAGATCTCATAAAAGGCCTAGAAATGAGGCGTGCACTTGTTGTCGTGGCATTAGGAGGAAATGCTAGCACATGAAGGCAGTATCTGTAGCACATCTGAAGGAAGCTTCCTTGATGTTCGGTCCACGCTGCTGCTTTGATGTCGTTTTAACGTGCACATGTGGTGATGCTGATGCTTCAAGAAGCTTCAGGATGACGAGTCAGGCTGCAGCTAGCTCTCTTTAGGTGTGACTTTGTTGTCCGTTATTCACATTCTACATCTAAATCCTAAATATTTACTTTCAGAATTTTTGGAATTGTGTTTGGAACCTCTGGTGAAAGTTTTCCCCCTGACTTTTATATCCACCTGCTCACCTGTCGTCCAGGTACTTTTCTGTCACAACCATGTGTGTCAGACACATGAGACTCATGTGTGCTGTGTTGCCCCTAGCAACAAACCTTGAAAACGGCTGGTAGAATAGAATAGAATAGAATAGAAATACTTTATTAATCCCAGACATGGGAAATTGACTAAAAAAGAGCAATGATGGAAGTAAAGAATAATAAATAGATGCTGGCAGAGTTGCAGCAATAAGGTCATCGTTTAATTACAGCCTGGACTCATTATCTGCCTCTGCTGTATATTTAAATGGCAATAATTAACCACTGATTGGACAGGCTGAGTGAAATTCTAATGGGTTGCTAACTGAGTGAGCGTGAATGTGCTCTGGGTATTGACTTCCATGAATTCTGGGATCGTCGATGCTGACTAGATTTAAATAAAGTGGACTGAAGTAAAGAACTGAAGTGAAAGTTGCTGGAACATGAAGGAGGTTTGGTCACATGACCCGTGTCTCATGCTGGAAATGGAGCTTTTCCAGGAAACATGTCTGTTAGAAGCATCTTCATCGGCAGCTCCAGCCTCAGCACTGGTTTCCTCGGCTGGTTTGGGTTTTACTGGGACACTGGAGGCCGTAGATGTGGTGACACGTCTAATTCACAGCTGCAGGCTCATCAGCAGGCCAATCAGGTGGGAAGATCATCTATTAAGAAGCTCGCTGAAGGTACCCGAGCGTAGAAGCATCTCAGAAGCACACCCACCTCTTTCTGTCTAATCGGACGGTTCTTCATGACCAGGAGACCCAGGACTTCCTCCTGACTTGGATAATTAGAGTTATCAGCCTCGGTGCTTTTCACTGCTCTCTTTTTACTCAGACCTTCCTTCTCTGCATGCCATTATCTCCACATGGGCTGGCTTTCACTGGGTTCTACCTCTGGACAACGTTTACTAACCCCGTGGTCAGATGATGGGAATGACAGGAAGCTGACACAAAGCCCAGACAGGCAGAGGTCAAATGCAGGCAAAGGTCAAATGCAAAGGTCAAACTATCAAGTCTGACAACATCTTTGAAGACGTAAAGAAATGACAAAGCCAGTGAGGCTGCAGGGCCTCTGGAGGCCGAGAATAGGAAGTCTCAGCTCCAACAGGAAACAGGACAGAGTGTGGGCGGGTGTCACTCCTCCTGTCACTCCTAACGCTGCATGAGTGTGACGACCCGGTGAGGCCGGTTCAGCTTCCAGACCCATAAACGAGCCTGAAGCAGCTCTGAAGCTCTGAGGTTAGAGTCTCCAGCTCGTCCCAGTCGTCACAGGTGGAGGAACCAGACGAACCAGGTCTACTTCAGCATCTTGTTTGTTCAGGACCCTGATCTGGACCAGGGGTTCAACACTGGCTAGCCTGCTGTTGCCATGGATACATACAGAGAGGAAACAGTGTCTGGTCTTCAGTTCAAGCACGAAGCAACCGGAGCGAGCGAAGGTGAAGTAGATAGGTTTACGTTTTTCTCTCCTTCCCATGCGTGTTCCTCAAATCATCACACAATCATCAATCCTAAACACACACACACACACACACAGTTGACAGACTGTCACCTAGCTAACGCGGTCAATTAGCCTGTGAACTGCGCTTACATACATGTACCTACAAGCACCTCCAACTCTCGAGACGGACAGTTTCCAACTGCTCCTTCCAGACCCGCCAGCTCCTTTACGTGTCCGTATGAACAGACGTGATCAAGCTAAAGAGACTGCGAGGATTATTCTGCTCCATTTTCCCTTTTCCCATCGTAGAAATCCAGATCAACCCGATTGGCTGTCGCTGTGGTCGCGTCACATCTTCTCTTAACTTCCACTCATAGCTCAAGTTGCTCGCATGGCACCACTCCGGCCGCCGCCGCCGCTCCGGCTGCTCAGCTATGTGAGGAAATGAATGAAAGCTGGAAGTTTGACGTGCCTTAAGCAAACAGTCTGAACTGGTTAGTGTCTGTGTGGTTTCACTCCTCCACCATCAGGTGTGGCTCTTTCATCTCATCCTTTCTGCTTTGATGTTGTCGTCTCTTCTCTGCTTTCATGCTGGCTCCTAAATGTTCGTTTGGGTTTTCATCTGTGCGGGGAGCTGCTGATCTGAGTGGTGGCTGGAAGATCACAGCCTTTCATCGCTGTGAAACCTGTCTTATGGATAGAAGTGGGTGACTTTGCTGAAGGAACAAAAAGCATCCGCCTTTGATTTCAGCTTCAAAGGCGGTGCTGGTCCAGTAAAGTGCTCGTGGATGATTTCTGACCCCAACTGACTGATGCTGCAGTTCACACAGAGCAAACGCACCAGAGCTGTAAAACAGAGAGTAAACGCAATGTTAGCAAAGCTAGAAGGCAGCTAGCCCCCACGCACCAGTGGCAGATCAGCGGTTCTCTCCAGGACTCTGGCTCAGGGACGTCCACAGGACCGTGTCACCTCAGAGTCAAGCACAGATCTCTGACTGAGCAAAGAATCATCCAGAACCAGAACCAGCAGACAGGATATTTGGTCCTTGTGACCATAGGAGCATAGTTCCCTCAGCCAACAGCACTGACTTCCTCTTTCTCCATCCTTGTCATTCTGTTGACTGACTGTTGAACAGCCTGTTCTCCATCCTTGGTGACCCTCAGCTCCTCTTCAGGTCAGAACACTCAGAAGAGCTGACAATTGTCCCTGACAGACAGAGCTGTAGTTGAGCCTGAGGAGGAGACCGAGAAGCTCCAGGATGCTCCTGCCTCACCAGCCTGAAGACCCTGGTGGCTCCTCCAGCCTTCTCTAAGCACAAGTGCACGTTCTGCTGCCACAGCCGTCCAGCCGCCCCATCAGCATGTTTGGACGCAGCACCTCGCTCTTTAAACGAGTGCTCCTTTTCCACCGTCCTCACCAAAAATAACAATAAAATGTGAATCACCTGAATTTTAATGCAGCTTTGGCTGCAGCTGCTACATCCAAGATTATAGCAATCAGCAGCTGATTAAGAAGAATGGGCTGACAGAGGCTCTGATTTATTCCATCTCTGCGCACGCACACACACACACACACACACACACAAACATATATTTGTATTATTGAACCCAGCCTGACATCACGCTACTGTTAGCAGCCATAAACACCACAAACAGCCTAAATGTGGCATCACCCCCACCCAAAGACAATCTTTCCCGGTGGAGGCAACAAGGAGGAGAGATCCAGCTGTGCTCCACTGGGAGGCTGGAGGAGATATCCAGATGTGCTCCTGGGAGGCTGGAGGAGAGATCCAGATGTGCTCCTGAGAGGCTGGAGGAGAGATCCAGACAGGCTCCTCTGGGAGACTGGAGCTGGCAGGAGGTGCTCTCTGCCTCTGGAATGGGAACAGGCTAAGCTAAGTCACTGTTTGGGAACATGACAAGTAAACAGGGAACATACATGCACGTATGCGTGTGCACCGTCCCGATGAAAAGATGAAAAGTGGAAGCAAAGCTGCTGTTGACATGAGCTTGTCTCCTCAGCCTTGGATGGCTCTGTGAGTGACGCCAACATCAGGACCTGGGTCTCTGGACAAGGACTCAAACATGTGGACACTGCCTGGCTGCTCCTGCAGCGTTTGGACTATGAAAGCAACTCTTCCTGGTGCCTGCTGGGCTCACACCTTCAGCTCTGTTCCCCAGGCTGGGCTGGTTCAATGTGGCTCTTTGAGGAGCCCTGAGGACCCCAGCCCTGCAATCTGCCCACCTGCCTGCGGGGCAGTCTCAGAGGAGAAGGTTGAGTGACCTAGGACATCTGAGGAAGCTGGTCGCTCCTCCGCTGAATGCCTGAGAGAGAGAGGAGCAGAACAACAGGGAGAGACCAAACCCCGCGTGATCAGTGGAGTGAGGCACGCAGTTAGCACCCCCGTGTGCTTCCCTGCAGCAGACCAGGCCTGCAGGGGAGGCGTGGACCTGCTGCAGTAGCTGCTAACACACAGCCAGCACCCAAATATCAGGCAAAGGGAAAAGCTGCTTGGAGGTCCTTGAATGTTCTCTGTGGGTCTGTGAAGATAACTCGTTGACAGGAACAAGAGCCAGGACTGGCTGCATGGAACTGGTGCTGCACTTTGAGGGACTGTTAACCTCTCTGCTGACAGTGGAAAAAGTTGATTCTAAAACTCTAAAAGAATGAGCCCCAGGACTTCATGTGTGGTGTTTGGTGGAAAGCTGATATTCAAGGAGTGAATGTAGGAGGATGAGCTGCATGTCCTGCTTGGGTTTGGGGTTTTTGACTCTAAACAGTGGAGCCTTCCCTCTCATGGTCTCTTGTGAGACCTCTCCTCCCTGAGGAATTGATGATATATAGATAACATGAAAGAGAACTAGAGAAAACAGCTCTTCCTCTTAAATAAACCTGGTTTGGTGGTAGGTTTGTTGGAAAGGTTTATTATTTATTCATTTGACCGAGGTTTTCATCTATACATGTTTCCTTCTCTCTCCTCCTCCATCTTTTTAGAGACACTTGTAGTGGAGTAAATTATGTATGAAGTGGGCTCAGCTGTGGCCTTTGGGGAGGAGAGTAAAACAAGCATCCACAGCTTCATTCACAGGCTCTGACCCAGATGATGCTAATGTCCCCAGCCAGCAAACACAGCTGAATAAGCTAGCAGCAGGCACACAAATCACAGCATCCTGAGGACCCACACACACACACACGCACAGGCAGAAGGAGGGGGAATCTCAGTCTGACTGGTTCTAGAGAGGCATCCTGGTCACCGTGGTTTGGTAGTTGGTGTTGTTTTATAGGTGTTTTGCCAGTGTGAGAGAAAAAGCACACACACACACACGGAAACAACGTTGCTTCTGCAGTTGGTCCAGGTGTAAATTCCAGAATGGTGAGAAACCGAAGATAAAAACAAAGAAATGCCAGCAAATGAAGGACACAGAAAGAAAGAGGAAGAGAAGAGAGAAGAGCCAGTAACGTACCGCTGAGTTAGCCACGCTAACAGTGGTCACATGACCTCAGAGCCGACCTTTGCCACTGTCAGCAGGTGTGATGAGAGAACCGTGAACATGTTTGAGGTGTGTCTCACTTGGAAACTCAACAGGTAAACACCAACTACAGAAGATGATCCAACTAGTCAAAGAAAAAGTGTAGAGCAACAACAGCCGATGAAGTGGTTTGCTCTTTCTCCACACGTCTTTCAGAGCTGCTGCATTTTTCAGCCGAGCTGGAGAACACTCGGTCTCATTTAGAGATGTAATTGCCCCAAACGCTGAAATATTCATCAGACTCATAAAAACATCAGCGTTTGACCGCAGGCGGAGGATGAGCTCTTCAGAAGCCTTCTGCTCTCCTCAAACTGGACGCTTTTAAGGCTGGAAACTGTGCTAGCTCGTGGTGTTTCAGAGGGACCTGCTCACGTCACTGCTTCAAAAGTGGCCAGAGTCCCATCTGTGATGACAGGAAGTGATGCGTGCCACCAGCAGGATAAGAGCTTTGGGTTAACCTCACTCTCATTTAGTTCAGCCCTGAAGGACACAAAGCTGAGAAGCTCTGATTGGCTGAGAGAGAAGGTTGTTTTTCTGTGAGGAACTCCATTTGTCAGGATGCTTCTCCTCATTTCCATCCAGCTTCACTGAACTGTCATCACATCATCCGATCAAGGCAGCAGCCAGGAGGGAGGGAGAAGATGGACCAGGCTCACGTCATCAGGAAGACCGAGAACCAAGGTCTGCTGCAAACCCTGAGCTGCACCATCAGCCCAGAGAGGAGCAGGTTCTCCGCTAACCCCAACCCCAACATTGTCACGTGCACACACTCTAAACTTACACACACAGCCTGGAGAGAGAAAAAAAGGATGTGCTCATTCACTGCTCATGTAGGTCAGCAGGTGGACACCATGCTTCTACAGGACTTCAGCAAAGAACATGGACAAAATTGATCATCTCAGTGTTGAACAAAATGTGTGCAATCAGGCAGGGTGAGGGAGGAGCAGGGAGAGAGAAAGAGGACAGGGAGGGAGGGAAGACAGTCAGGGGGACAGTCAGGGGGGAGGGAGGGAAGGAGGGAGGACAGTCAGAGGGAGGGAGGACAGTCAGAGGGAGGGAGAATAGTCAGAGGGAGGAGCAGGGAGGGAGGACAGTCAGAAAGAGGAAGAGAGGACAGTCAGAGGGAGGGAGGACAGTCAGAGGGAGGGAGGAAGGACAGTCAGAGGGAGGGAGGGAGGACAGTCAGGGGGAGGGAGGAGCAGTGAGGGAGGACAGTCAGAAGGAGGGAGAGAGCACAGTCAGAGGGAGGGATGATAGTCAGAGGGAGGGAGGACAGTCAGAGGAAGGGAGGGAGGACAGTCAGAGGAAGGGAGGGAGGACAGTCAGAGGGAGGGATGATAGTCAGAGGAAGAGAGGGAGGACAGTCAGAGAAAGGGAGGGAGGACAAGTCAGAGAAAGGGAGGCAGGTACTCCTGAACAACTCTGGCTCTGTTTTATTTGGTCCAAGCATTGCAGGACACGCTGCGCTGCTGGACGGCCCGTCCTGCTGCACCAGATCATCAGCAATCTGATATTTTTATCAGATATTTTTATTTGGCTGCATCAGTGCAGGATTCTTGGGTGTGTCCACACCTCCTTCAGCTGCTGTCCAACAGCCAGATCGTCCACATCAGGAGAATTCAGAAAATGAGTGTGGAGGGGGCAGGATGGAGGAGGGAGGGGACAGACGTCCTCGGGTGGTTCCAGCCTCACTGCAGAGAAATAACCAATGAGCTTCTTACTGAAGCAGGGAAATTCCATTGAAATTAAAATCTCCTTTTCAAGAGAGACCTGGCCAAGATGGCCGCAGTCACAGTTCCATGTCACGACTCTGCAGCAGGTGAGACAAAACCCTGGTCCCCAGTCCAGGGCAGGGACAAACGGACATGGCTGAGACAGGAAGGGATAAAATCCATCTCCTCCCCGAGCACCTAAGGTGGATGTGTGACAGAGCAGGCCCCCTGCCCGAGAGTGGAGCTCCCAGGGCTCAGAGAACGGTGGAAGCATGCCTGTATGTATGTATGTATGGATGTATGCATGCATATATCCGACTACAGACATGATGGAAATGTACTTATATTCATGAGAGAGAGACAGAATAAAAATGTCAGACTTGCCTGCTGAAGTTAAAAGGCAGAGCAGACAGGCATTCAATAACACACAGGAGAAGATGGTAGCCATAGTTCAAGGTAAAGCACATCCAGAACCCCCCACCCAAGTTAACCTAACCAGCAACCCAGCAGGCAGCACACCAACTAGCAGACAGGAGTCAAACGCAAGACCAAACATATTCCTATGACCAAGTGTCACATTAAGACCATCTCATATCTCGGCCCATTTTTCCCTAATGCTGGCAGAGAGTAATATGCAAGCACACCGTTTATTGGGCCTATACAGGCCTTTGGCCGATACACCCACACAGCACTCTCCCCACTCATTCTAACCCTATTTCCAAAGGTTTCCTTTGCCAAACACTGAGACCACCAGCATACTCTTATGTAAAATTATAAAGTGCAACAAGCAAAACTGCCAGTTCATGGTCAAACACAGGACCAGTGGCCCATCCACCAGTACTGGTGTGTGTGCGGCCAGGGACATGTTTTTAACTGTTTGCCTGAGGTTCTGCCCCCTTATACCCAACTCAGTGAGTAGGGAAACAGTAGATTTTACAACAAAACCACGGCAGCCTACCTCCACAGGTCTCAGTCAAGTGCTCCAGCCTTGCTGTGCGACTTCCCCCATCATCTCTGAATATCTATCTTTCTTAAGCTCATAGGCTTCCTCAGCTCTATCCTCCCAGGGGACCGTAAGCTCTACAAAACAAATTACCTTCTAGGTTGGACCACAATACCAGGTCTGGGCATAGTTGAGTGCTAATGATGTGGGCGGGGACAACAAGCTTTTGCTTAATGTCAGCCCTCATTTCCTATGCACCTCCCGCCCTTAGCTGTCCAAATATATGCCTAGTGCTAGTTGACATTGCCTTTTCTCCCTCACGTACAAAATTAATTTTTCTAGCCATACTAACAGCAGCTTGTGAATTCACTTTCCTCCACCCGCCTGTCTTCATTTGCGATTGCCAAACATTTTAGTAGTTGGTCGTGGCACCACGTGTACCGCCCCTGGGAGAGACTAATCTTACACCCTGACAGAATATGGCGAAGGCTCCAAAGTTTTCTCCAATTTATCTTCCTTTTCTCTACCCCCTCCCAGTTCACCCCCTGGCCTTGTTTTGCCTGTGATACTGCCTTGGTACATCTTACTGTCTCCTCCTGCCTGTGTATTTCCTCCACTACCATTTTTCTCTTTACTCCACATGGGTTTCCCAGTGGCCAAGCCTACGCCACCGCGCCCATTCTGAACATGGCCCATAACGTCCTGATGCTTCAGAGCTGCCTGTGCTTGCTGTACAGCCTGTTTTGCCTTGCACTTCCTCCCTGATTTAACTGTAGGCTCTACCCCCTTCACCACTGGATCCTTTGACTGAGTGAGAGTCATTTCCAACCTAACCTTAGCACACTGAAACTCTTCTATCAAATTAGATATTGGCAGCTCTGAGATGCCTTTCCCATTTAAGGGTGCGCTTCTTAGACAGTGTGGGACTCCAAGCCATTTTCTGACAAAAGAGTGAATCATCTTTTCTCTACCCTTGAAAGAGGGACCTCATACACAGTCAATGGCCACATCAGCTGAGGCAATAAACCAAACTGCAGACACCACAGCTTAAGTTTCCCTGGCAGCCCTGATTTTATTTCCAATACCCTGAATGGTCTTCTGCCTCGGCTCTACAAACTGTGCTCTATCACCAAGGCTTGCATCATACCATCCTCCCAAACTCTTCACAGGTTTCTCCAACACTGTGGGCACCACCTCATCATTTACAACAAACCCCTTATCTACTACCTCCCCTTAACAGCTGAGAGGCTCCTAGAGCTCCTAGACTTACTTGGCTTTATTTTCATTTTAGTCCATTGCAAATTAATACTTAACTCATCCAACAATCTACTCGTACATGGAGCTGTCGTCATGCTTGTCAGGTCATCCATAAATGCCTTACCTGGGGGGAGACGCAGCCCTCCCTGCAGCCTTTCCCCAAACACTACCCATTTTGAGGCGCTAATGATGACCTCCATTGCCGTTGTGAAAGCTAATGGGGAGATGGTACATCCTGCCATAATGCCAATCTCAAGCTGTTGCCACGTTGTCGTGTATTCTGCTGTGGTAAAACAGAGCTTAATATCGCTAAAGTACACTTTTACTGATCTTTTAATGCTACCTGGGACTCTAAAGTAGTCAAAGGCCTCCCATAAAAGACTATGTGGTACGGAACCAAAAGCATTAGCCAGATCTAAGAGAGCAACATGCAGATCTCTCCTCTCTCACTTCGCTAGCTGAATTTGGTGCCAGATCATACCGGTGTGCTCAAGGCACCCAGAGAAGCCAGAGATTGTCTTCTTTCTCTCCATCTCTTCATGAATGTCTGTTCTTTCTTCCATTAACCTACTTTGATTCTGCCCTGCTTTCATTTTCATTTGATTAGACATGATACAGAGAAGATACACGTCTGTGGAAGAACAGCACAGAAATGGAACAAGAAGAAAGTGAGTAGAAGCAGAGGTCAGAGGTCAGCTACTGAATTCTTATATGTTGCCTTCTGAAAAACAGCAGAAGGCTTTTAGGTGATGAAAATGTTCCAGGATTTCCATAACTCACCCTAACCGAGTGTTCAGACTAGAGACAAGTTCTGATGGAAACCTACTTTAGCATAAGAAAACAAGGAAAAAGGAGACTTGTCTTAGGAAGCAGAGGCCGACTGCTGGTGTTGAGCCCCAACATCAGATCGCAGGTGTGGATGGCAGCACTTGATAATGGGATGTTCAGAGATGCTGAGCAGGATCTTTCATCATCCTTCCTTGTGCTTCCTCCTCAGTATCTGTCATAAATCTACAGGCAGAACCAAAGTCAAGGAGCAGACACGGAGACCAGGAGTTAGCTCCTAAAAGTCTTTATATCCATCACCAGAGTGCACAGATGAACAGGCAAGGACAGTTATCCAGGCAGGGTCAAAGGTCAAATCCCATGAAGAGGTCTTAAAGATGAACCCAGGAAGAGAAGGACCCGGGGCTTCAGACAGAGGACAGGAACAGTGAACAAACAGGATCTGACACGCAAAGCTCAGGGAAGGTGGGAGGAGTCCACCTAGAGGGGGAAGAGACAGATGGACTGTGGAGGGGTTCACCACCCTTTCAGTTAGGAAAGGAGCAAAGAAGCACAGCACCAAGTTGCTCCTCAGGATCTTCGGCCCTTTGTCCTTCAGGAGTCCTCTGATACAGATGTGAGTTCAGCTGAGCACCAAGCTGCCTCGGACCATTGGACTACCCCAAAATGTCCCCGAGACTGGTTTGACAACAGCAACACTGCATGACTGGAGATACTGGAGATCAGGTGGAGAGCCCAGCCCAACTGGCTTAGCTCAGACTCAGAGATGGTGAACGGCAGCTCAGAAATCATCCAAACAGGTCGTCAGAGGCTAGTGGAAAGAGGATGCCGTTAGCTGGACCCTGGAGAACTTGGCAGGGTGGGATCAGGGCTTCCCTCCTTCAACAGCGGCTCTCATGATCGGGGGCTAGCAACGCCAGGCTAGCAACGCCAAGCTCCCAGGGGCGGCTCTAGAGATGTTTGCTTTATTTGTGGGCGGGGCAGGTAATTAAAATTCAGTCTAACAATTTGACAGGCTGGAAATAAATCCCTTTCTAATTAATGTTGGAATATTGGCTGCTCCTTTAATAATGCTGCTAGGACACATAAATGATGCTACCTAATTAACGGAACCTGCGTAAGCGGATCTCCGACCCCATAGGAGCGCCATGGTACAGCAGGAGAAGATGGAGGAGGGAGGAAGCATCAGGCTCAGGAGTTACACAGGAAAGAAGAAGCTGGAGCTAAATCTGCAGTTTTCTGAAGCTCTGCATTTGACTTCCACCATGTTTGTGGAGCTAAGCTAGGCTGTTGACCTCTGCTCAAGACGTGAAGCTGCAGATGTTCTCCAACCTAAATGAGTGTCTGCTTGCCACAGGAGCAGGTTCTGGACGCCAGCGGCGCTTTTGAACCACAGGAACATAGGGAGGACACCAGACTTCAAAGTAAAAGCAGGAAGAGACAACTTTGCAGACCAACAGCTGAAGGTGAGAGAAGGAAAGCAGAAGTGGGCCTGGCAGCCTGCAGCAGCTCCTGCTCTGCTTGGCCTTGCTCAGCCTCCGTCCTGGCTCGTCCCGAGTCTCTCTCTGCCTGTTCCGTCTGCAGGGCACCCGTTCAGTCCCTTGCTCGGCCCACAGTCAGAACCTGACCTGTAACAGCTGTCAGAGCGCTGACGTCGACCCGGAAAGAAGCAGAGGCCATGGCTGGACGCGACTAACTCCAGGTGTGTGCCCACCTCCCACTGACTCCGCCCCCTGTGAGCCCCATGAAGGTCAGAGTTCAGACGTGTTGTTGGAGGATCACTGACCGAAGCTGGTAAACAGGATCATGACTTCACACAGGACCTGGAGCTCTAGACTCAGGGCAGGAAGTAAACACAGATCTGCTCGCTCACACACACACAGACACACACACACACACACACACACACACACACACACACCAGTAGAGGGAATCTGGACCTTGTGTTTTCCCTCCAGCCAACAAGCCCGCCTGTCTCCGTCCCTCTGAGCCGCCTGTATCTGCCCCTAATTCCCATCATGGTGGTGTCAGCTTTGGTGCTCAAGCTCCTGAGCAGCTTAGCCGTTCTGGAGGCAGCGTTCCAATCCGGCTTTACCGCTCCTCCCTTCCTCTCCTCCAGCAGTCCTGCTCCAAACGCCGACCCTGGTGGAGGCACCTCCCACACAGCTAATGAGGAGCAAACAGCTGAAGAACCTGAGTGGGTCCTAAGCCCACCTGGTCCTGGAGCCACCGAACAGTCCCACCAGTATCGGAAGACTTACCTTTAAACCCAGAAAGCAGGAAAAAGTCAAAGCTTTCTGCTGCTGAAGGAAATCTGCAGAAGTCTTACTTTGGTTAAAAGTTTCTTCTGAAATCTGCAGCAGGACGAGACCTCAAACATTCCACTTCCTGTCTGGCTGCCACATCCTTCTGGTCATATTCATGCAGCAGCGGCTGCTTTGGGTGGACGTGAATGTTTGTGTGTGACAGCAGCTCGTCCACACGAGCGTGTCTCTGTCTCCACTCCAGACCCCCTGCTTGGAGATATATCTGTACATCATCTCTGCAAATATGGTGTTTTTCACACCACAGAAATGATGAGTGTTAGTTAGCAGCGTTAGCATGCTAATCTTGGCCACGACACCGTGATGTGCTGCTAGCACGCCAGCATCCCTCAAGATAAAGGCAGAGATTCAGTTGAAGAATGCAGGTTTGTGGGTGGAGCCACAGGAATCTTCTGATCTTCTGCCTGCATGAAGGTTTGCAGCAGAGGACAGATGAAGGCGGCGCTGCTGTCAGGAGCTTCTTCTCCTTTAGCCTGCAGCGCTCAGGCTAGCCGCCTCGGGCTGCTTGTTGATAAATGTGGCTGAGCTGATTGAAAATCTACCCGACACAGTATCGCTCCACCTGATGCAGCACTTTTAGGAGAGGTGAGGATATTCATGGAAATAAGTTTATTAGTCCTGCTAATTGCTAACATGATATTTAAAAATCTGACATGTAAATACAATTAAATATGTGATCTTTCTTCTAAAACTTAATAATTACACGCAGACATGTGAGCCTGTGTGTGTGAGTGTGTGTGTGTGAGAGAGAGAGAGAGAGAAAGAGAGGGAGGGAGAGAGACAGAGATAGATGGAGTTTCTGGTATAAAAGCTAAAGTTAAATGTCACACCTGTCTGTCACAGCACACCTGCTCTCACTGATGCGTCTGTGCTGACAGTCTGACATTTCACACCTAAACAGGACACACACACACTCTCACACACACACACACACACACACACACTGAGCTTCAATGGCCATAAATAGAAACAAACCATAGCAACGTCTCAT
Source organism: Pao palembangensis (assembly GCA_015343265.1). Classification (NCBI taxonomy): domain Eukaryota; kingdom Metazoa; phylum Chordata; class Actinopteri; order Tetraodontiformes; family Tetraodontidae; genus Pao; species Pao palembangensis. The sequence goes on along the minus strand of JABWDL010000325.1, from coordinate 359 downwards.
CGTTCTCACCTTAGCTCCAGGATCTTCCCCTTTAATCACCAGTTGATCAGGGAACCAATAAGCCAGAACTTCCCACATGTCCCCGTGGTGATTTTGGTGATCTTAAAGTATGTCTCTGTCACACTTTATGTTTGGACCTTTTGGTCTCCAAGTCCTAACAGAAACTCCATGGACACCTGCTGTGGTTAGCGTATTCAGTCACTTCCTGTTTTGCATCAGCTGATCGGACCGTCGTGAGAAAAAACTTCTCTGGTTGTTGTAGTTGATCCCAGTTGATTTCATCTGGAATCCTTATGAAGAATAAAACCACACACACACACACACACACACACACACACACACACACACACACACACACA
>JABWDL010003481.1:0-14696 GCA_015343265.1 Pao palembangensis | reverse complement strand
ACACACACACACACACACACACACACACACACACACACACACACACACACACACACACGTACAAATCCAAGTTATCTCAGCTGCCATAGCTGGGTTTCTTTACTCTGTGTCTGCTGTTTTTCTTGGTGCATAAACAGAGCAATAATATCAACGCTGAAACCACTAACTGCATATAAATGAGTCAGATATTGGCCAAGGTGTCATTTCTAGTTCTCTTTTACAGCATTCTAAATCAAGTCAAGTCATATTCTGTCACTTGTAGCTTTTGCACAATGCAGAATTTCACAGTTTCACACTATCCTACTTTCAATCCGACATCTATAGTTTAGCAGTAAGTAAATCATATGTAAAATGATTGAAAAAAAAAAAAATGCTGTGATCAGCTGCACGACTTGTAGCACAGCCCCTTTAAATCAAATTCTTGTGTCTAGGGTGCTGTCTTAATTTCTTTTATTTTTATTTTAAATTTGACTTATAGCCTTGAAGTACACTGACTGATATGTGTTAATTAATGCACTGCTTGTACTGGAGCAGATTTAAAATCTTAAAAAGAAAAAACTATGATAAGAGAGAAGGAGGCAAAAACAGAAGCATCTTTATTTCAGCATTCATTTTAAAAGCGAGGAAAATGCAGCACAAAAGGGGGAGAGGAGCATTTGTTTACAGACAGAGAATGACATTAAATCTGAGAAGAGGAAGAAGGGAGGAGGTAAAGTACAAGACGAAGAATAGCTCAGCTTGCTCTTTCTGTGACTCATCATGGCAGATCCTTCTGTGGGACCTAATCAAAGGCTGCAAAACCATAAAAAGCACAGTTGTCACAGGTGAAGTATTTTAGCAATCCTGAGTGACAGCTGTCAACAAGGAAGAGGAGGAGGCGGCGTGGAGTTGCATCACCAACACTGTTCAGAATAAATTAGAAAAACAAGAAACAGCGACGACTGTAGGGAAGGAAGAGTGGTGAAGGGTGAATAAAATGACAAAGTTGGGGAAAGTCTTTGGAATGGAATGCTGTCAGCCTGAGATGTGAGGTCAAGACAACAGATGTTTGCCAAATGCAACATATTTTAAATTCAACTCCAACAAATAGCTGCTTTCTCACAGAATAGAATAAACCATAATCATTTTCAAATCATAATCATAATCATAATCATAATCAAAAGGGCCAGAGCCGCCTCTATTTCCTGAGGAGGCTGAGGTCCTTTGACATCTGCAGGACAATGCTCAGGATGTTCTACGAGTCTATGGTGGCCAGTGCCATCATGTACGCGGTAGTCTGCTGGGGCAGCAGTCTGCGCGTGAGGGACACTAATAGACTCGAGAAGATCATTAGGAAGGCTGGACATGTTGTGGGGGAGGAGCTGGACTCTCTGACGGGGGTGATGGACAGGAGAATACTAGACAAAATCTGGACTATTCTGGACTCTCCCTCCCACCCCCTCCACAAGGTGTTGGCCAACCAGAGGAGCTCTTTCAGCCAGAGACTGCGGCTGCCGCGCTGCTCCACCGAGAGACACAGGAAATCTTTCCTGCCTGTCGCTATCAAACTGTTGAACGCTGCACTTTAATCTTACAATTCACATTGTAGATAAGTGTAAATATGTAAATAATGTAAATAATTATAGTGTGATCTTTTATTTTATTTTATTTTTATCTCATGCTCTGGTTTGGATTGCTTCTGTAACAAAGGGAATTTCCCCTCGGGGATGAATAAAGTAACTCTGTCTGTCTGTCTGTCTGTCTGTTTCAGATGTAGAAATCTGTCCCTGCAAATGTTCACACAACATGAGAGCGAGGAAATGCAGGGTCCTGCAGGGGGGCACTACTATGCCCGCTACTGTCTGCACATCCAATGTGGATACAAAGGGAAACATGGCCTTTCGCCTGTCGTGTGCCATGTTCCGTCACCATTGAGAGCTCTTTTCTGTTTCCGTATGTATGTTTCTGTATTGTTCACAGTCGCATCAGCTGAGAGTCAATATTCTCCACATAAAGTGCAAAGTCACCATCCTCCCTCTGTCTCCACAGCACAGCTAATTCCCTCTAATATGCTTGTGTTCTGAGGTGGGAAACATCTAGCTTTGTTTTAACTTGGGTAAAACTGCATGATATAATGTATCCACCAGCCTGAATTGTCAGGGTACCGACTTATATTTCTGCCAAGTTTCTCAAAGGGGCCAGTACAGCAGATTGATTTGGGGCCAGGTCACGGCCTGTCTCACACATGTATTACCACGTAGTGCTGTGTGCTCCATCCTACGCCTTCAGCCTTTATCATCTCCTCTCTGGAGAATGACTACCTTCATTTTAATAAAAGCTATTGTGTCACTACTAGAGGTCTGCAGAGAAAGGAAGACAATGGGTTTAGTGGGGGTATGTTGAATTTAGGTCACCTCACCTGACCCACCAAATGCACATTTCACAACATACAATGTACTGAGTCATTTAGCATTTCCCTTTTCACAAAAAGAAAAAAATGCAATGGCACTGAGTTTGCATGTCTCAAATATGCCATTCAACCACAAACAATGGGAATAAAAGAGAAAATGTAGCCACTGAATAGCTTAGGGAGTTTTAATATGTTGTGCAGAGATTGTCTGTGTTTTCATGTGTCTATTAATTTATGTACATTAACATGGTTCAATTAAATTTGACTGCAGTCAATTTACGAGTCTGAAAGTGGAGCTTCTCAAATTTATTAAAGTAAGAGCATCTAATTAAAACATAACAAGAAAGAAATGCACACGCCCACCTGTCTTTAATTTATGTTATGCTGAAGGTAAAGATTGGATAAAACGTTCCTGTGGAAGTAGGTGATATATTCATTTAAATAGCAATGGAGGCTTCACTACAACAGTGTGAATAACAAATACTGTTCATGGAAGAAACATTTACGCTTCTCTACAGGTCTGCGGGTACAGAGAGGGAAATTATGCTAACAAACATGTTTATTTGTGATGCTTATTTTACTATCGTTCTAATCAAGACTGCATCCTTTGGTTCCAATTTTATGTGGGAAACACACAGACAGACGTACACACAAATTCACATATGAACTTACAGAAAAACAAACAAAAGAACTAAAGAAAACCCTCAGTCAATCACAGAACACATGCCGGTTGTTAAAAGTCCCAGGGTGTGTTTTGCCATTTCAACACAGTGTGGGTGTGTGACAGCGTGCGTATGTGTGCTCGTTTATTCATTTTTGCATTTCAGTTAACACCACAGGTGATGGCGCACGCTGCGAGTGCACATCAAACTCTGTGTGTGCGACCTATTTTCCACCCATTTGACTTTGTTGAAAGTTTTGTCAGGTGTCACCACGGAGATCTAAACAGGTTGTGTCAGCCGCTTAACTGACAGCATCATTTCTCTTGGTTGTGTCTCTATTTCCCCACCATTACCTCTCCATCAGTCTATTCTCTTTTTTGCCTTTGTCTGTGCTAATCTCCCTTTCTGTCATCCTCATATAGACAGTGTTCCATCACTCCATATTGTGAGATTTACCTCCTTAATTTCTGCCTCATCCTTGATGATATTTGTGATTTCCACCAATCAGCTTGCATTTTCATTCACGTGCTACATGTATATAGTAGAATGATGCATATAACTGGTGGAAATGATTGCAAAATGGGCAACTGCACAATTTGAGGATGAGGAACACAACATGGAGGTAACATGTTTGACCCTTTGTTGTTGCTGTTGCATCTGACACATGAGGACTTAGTTACCTTTTTAAAGATGTAGCAAAAAGTCAATAACCTGTCACTGAAGCAGGTAATATACAGTACCAATATTGCCCACAAAGGAACTCAGTTATGCTATAAATTAAATATGTAGCTGAAATGTGATACAACATAGATGCTTAGAAAATGCTTCCCTGTGTGAAAAATGGTTAGCTGCATCCAGAGATAATTACTGTATGTCTCAGCGGCACCGCTCATTTTTCCAAATATATACATACATCCTTTACTCATAAATGAAAATTGGGGGAAAAAAATCAATTTGCTGCACTAATTATTAGTTTGCACACATCATCAGTATTTGCTGACATGCCATGCTGTCCTGCGGAAACAGGTTTTAAAATAGGCTTCAGCTGCATGAAGGTGAAAAATGTGCCCAGACAAGAACTAAATTACCTCATCTAATTTTATGTGCTTATGATTGTGCCTTGTCTACATGTATTTGCTGCACTGTATATTCTGCTATGTAGCAGTACGCAGACACACACACGCACGCACGCACGCACACACACACACACACACACAGACACACACACACACACACACACATACACGAGTTGCACTCCGATGGCTGTAATGGAGCCATCACTTGGCGGATGTTGCCTGAACACACAGCAGCTTTCCAGCTAGCTAAACTACATCTGTAATTGAAATTAAAAGGTAACCACATTCATCATGTGGAGCTTGATAAATAAATTGAAATGTATGTTTGTGTGTGAGCGCACGCTTGCGTCAGCGATATGGTTAAAGGAGTTGAAAATTCAGCAGGGACCGTCGTAAATAGAGTAAAATAGAGTAAAATAGAGTATGAGATGGAGGGAGACAGAGATCATGTGAATGAGAATAAAACGTGTTTATGTGAGTGTTTGAGAAAAATAATGACTAACGAGGCTGGGAGGGCAAGGCTCCATATCTGTTGCTGTCATGCTGACAAATATTAGGACGGACAGAAGTAGGAAATTGCAAATAAATTCTTGAGTATCTCCAAGGCAGGGTCAGACGTTGCAGCTTTTCTTCAGATTTTAAACATGCCCACCAGCAGCTGTGACTGATGTCAGTATAATCTTAGTTAAAATAAGCCACAATGCAAATAAAGACTGGGTCTCTAAGTCAGAATGAGTCGAGAGCCTCGGGATAAAACAAATGTTCTTTCTTTCCTGCAGCAAGTGAGAAAGTGTAGCCAGAAAAAGTAGCAAAAGACAATAAAACAGGATAAATACCTGCTGTTACATGTAAGGTAAAAGCGTTAACTATATAAATAAATATATATATATATATATATATATATATATATATATACAACTGTATAATATATATAACTGTATATATAATTATTTAAAGGAATTCTGACCTTGCTGAATGTGTTAGAAAATCTGAATCCTGAAGAAAACAGAAGTGCAGTAAATATTAACATTTACCTTCCCTCTGATTTCAGACTCTGGGCTGCTAAGCAGGGAAAGCTCATGATGTTAATGTTGTTGTAGTTAGAGAGCACATCTCGCTGTGCTCAGAGAAACCGCTGTGTCACGTTGTGGTCTGACCAAACTGTAGAACACATAGCTGAAGTGTGAGATCAGGGTCAGACTGGCGCTGTGTAGCTCAGCTGGGCTGCTTTTGGAAACTGTGTTCGCAGACCAACACCATGTGGCTCAACTGGCATTTCATGACAGTCGGACACCGACATGGATTATTTTGACATGATGATTCAAGTGATAATTGCTGAAAGCATCTACAAATCGACAATGTTGTTAAGATAAGATAAGATAAGATAAGAGGTACTTTATTTTATCCCAGACATGGGAAATTATCTTGTTACAGCAGCAGTCAGTATAACAATAAGTTGTTTTGCTAATTCTACTATTTTCACTGGACACAATGGGCTCGTTTGGTTCATATAGAATCCAAAGTGCTGGGGAGAAAGCTGCATTCAGGCTCAATTTATCCATCAATGTCACAGAGTTCTCCTGGCTCAGGGCTCCTGCTTGACAAAGTATCGTTCCCGTTTTATTGACCTTGCTTTTACATTCACAGAGCCCATTTCTAACGCCGTCATTTGAATCGCTGCTTTTCTGTTCACAGCGTGGTCATTAGAAAACCACCAATTTCGCGAGCTCTAATTGAGAAAAGAGTGGTACCCATTTATTGAGGCACACAAGTTGCCCAGAAAGCAACAGCAACACTTTTTGTATGGATGACACAAAGATAAAAGTTACAGATGCTCTGTAATAAGCATGAAGCCCAAATGATGAGCATTATGACATTTCAGGAAGCATCTCAGCAATCAGTGGAAGATACACAGTTCAACACAGTTTCATTCAACTTTATTTCTATAGCATTTGTTGTAATCAAGATTGTTTGCAATTCACAAACACCTAGAGTCTGACCCCTGAACAATAACAGTGGCGAAGAAAAACTCCCTTTTAACAGGAAGAAACCTTGAGCAGGAGCTGATGATGGCCAGACAGCTAAAGGAGGATATGATTCTTCTTATTCTGACGTTGTATATAGACAGATGTTATTCATGTGTACTTTTCTTTTGTTATCCTGTAAGGTCTTCATCCACAAGCTCAGCAACCCAAAACTACTAAATGACTGGTTTTGGGTCGCCTCGCTACTCACAACTGCTGTTTTCAAAAGCCTCAGTGTCACTTTTAACAGTGAGCTTAGTTATCAGAGGTGCTTTTTATCAGCTTAAGCTGCTAGCCCAAAGCCAAAGTCGAGCAATATCTTTCTTCAGAGACCTGGGGAAAGTTATCCATGCCTTTATAGCATTTAGGCCTGACTACTGTAATTTTCCATACGTGAGATCAGGCCTGCTTTCTGCACAAAATGCTGCTGCTCACCGACTAGCTGGCACAAACGTGTTTTAAAATCACAATTTTTTTTTTTTAATGTATGGATAATAAACTTTTTTCTTTACATTAGAGCAGAGATGTTTGAAGCAGGACTCCATCTGATCATGTACAGTACATCACCAATTTTCTTTATGGAAAGAACCAGCTTTGCTCAGATCCTTAAAAGATTGACATAATGTCACTTTAATGTTTCAATTATTTACTGTGGAGAAAAATTGAACGGGAATAAATATGTTGATTGACAAATGTGATTAGAGAAACATGCATTTTCAACGTGATAAGTTATCTTAGTTACCTTAGTTATCAAGTAAGCAAATATTACTTACTCACTCACAGTTGTCTCTACTTTTAAAATTCACAAAAACAAAAAAAAAAAGTTTCCTATTTCAGTTTGTAACTTTGCTAGGAGATATGCTGAAAAGTTAAGTTTCAGAAATCAGATTGACTGTCAGAACTTCCAAGAGCACATTTGAGTGGAGTTTCAGCAGCGACTGGCAAAAAGGTCATCTTTACAGATACCATCAGCCGTTTAATATTATAGCCCCTTGAAAAGAGTCGGCACTCATGGTCATCCTGGAGATTTATATTTTTCAAAGCCCTGTCAAGATGACCACTCAAAGCAAACCTCTGCCATTCGTGACAGAGCAAACCACACAATTACTGTATATATACATATATATATATATATATATACATATATATATATATATATATATATATATATATATATATATATATGTGTGTGTGTGTGTGTGTGTGTGTGTGTGTGTGTGTGTGTGTATGTAAGGAATTGAGTAACTACACAACCAAAGTAAAACAAGCTTTACTCACGTTACAAAATTGTCCTTCAACATGTTGTAAATACATATTTTCTTTTCTGAGCTTTGTGATTCACAGAAAAGAAGGAACAACAACAAAAAATCCATACAAATTAAAAGCAAAACTAAGAGCTAATGCCCCGCACTACGCTTCCAAGCAATTTGTCAATAAAGAGGCAATTACTGAATGCAACAGCCATTTGTATGCTGCTGCAGGGGAAATGGCTAGGTGGGGGTGGGTGGTTGCTGTGTGGGAGGGTGTCTCTGTGGTTGAGCTGTGCTTACGACTGAGAGGAAGTGCATAAATACAGGTCAAGGTAATGGTTATATGAAGGCAAGAACATAACAGTTTAATCTTTATTAAAACAGAGCGTGTCTGTGCCCACAGGTAGAAATCAATGTAACACATATAGGAAGTAACAAATCATCAACAAACAACCTGACTGACCAATTATGTCTGCAACTATTTCTTCGTCTTGTCATCTGCTGGAGGCTCTGGGCATTTGCATAAAATGGAGAAAAAGCCATTGTGCTAGTCCTGACTGGATTTACTTTAATTTATACAAATGGCTGCTTGAATCAGATAAGAATAAAATCAACTTTAAAACATAAATGCTGCAGGGAAGCTAAAGCCCGATGAAAAAGAGCATAATCATATTTAAACGTGTGTTGAAATTATTTTTACAACACAAGCTGTAGACTATATACCGTCTACAGGGTCTCCTCTAATGGAAGTAGCAAAATTTGTGCTTTAATTTAAAATAAATCTGGAAACACTTGTGGAGAGACACAAAAACGATGGAAAGAGCACTTGAAATCAGATCACATTTCTGGGTGTAAACATCCACTTCAGTCTTCAAAATCCTCTTTCTGTTGAATTAATTTTAAAAAATTAGCGAGACGGTCCAAATGATGGTGATGGTGTTGTTGTTTTGCTTTTTTGGAAATATGTCTGCGCATGTTTGCTTGTTGACCGGGACTCCAGTTTGACAGTGTTGTGTGTGTCCTCTGGCTGATTAGACGCAATCACACAACACACACGTGTTCATGTCCACGGGGGTCCTCTGATGATTAGAGACAGACAGCTTCCTGTGATTACTGCTTTGGCGATGACAACTGCACACAGGCAGGTTTTTCAAGTGTTGCCAATCACCGTTTTAGGTAAACAAAAATTAAAAAACAAACAAACAAACAAAATAAACAAAAATATCTGACGTGACATGATAGATTGTAAGACTGGCCTTTGTGAAGAAGAATTTGTTCTCTTATCAATGTTTGGGGGCTCTAGTTTATATATTAATTTATTTTTTTAATGTTGATTCTCCTTTATCCATCCCGAAATCTGTCACAGGACATCAGTTGTCCATGAAAATGACATTTTACAGGTGTGCAGGCACACACATGCATACACACACAGAATTAGAGACAAATGCCCTGTCCTACCTAGTAAAGAACTGCCAGTTTATGAGGCTCAATAAACACGTCAGACTCACCAGATGGGGAAATAAAACAATTGAACAACTGCTCTGTTCGTGTGTGTTGACATATTTACTTTGATGGGAGTGCGTAGGTGTATGTTTATCGGAGGATGCTTCTAACAGGTGTCTGTTGTGAATGAAGGCATAAAGATCTTTGACCTCCCCATATAGAAACAGAAAGAACAAGGTATTCCAACTACCGGAGAGGTTTTGGATGATGTTGCTCCAGAATTTCAAACATATCCCATTCACGATGGTGAAAACTCTTATAAAAACAAGTCAATCACTGTAAAATTTTACGGGAAAGTCTTTATTTTTAAGACACATTTTTAAGACTTCTGTCTTTTAACTTTTATTATCTTCATAAAACCCTGTAAAATTTAAAAAATACAGTAAAGTGAGATATGCCCATTGTTGACACATTGACAACAGACATCTGCAGTCAGGAGGACGACAGAAGGATCAAGAAGTAAAGGGCAAGAAGGAAAATAAAACAAAAAAGAGTTGTGGCAAGCAATTTTCAGTCTTTAATAAGTCTAAGGCAGGAAGAACATTGCGTCTAAATGACTGTGTGTACCAGCAGGGGGAGACTAGTTCTATTGATTTTTTTTTCTCTCTAATCTTTTTGTCCTCCTTTTTCCTTGAACGAAAAGAAGTCTGTTTTTATTCCCCTCACGCTAATGAAACATTTATTATTCTAGTAGATTTGTAATCCATTTAAGTGAAAAATGTTTCATTCACGATCATTTAGTGACAGGCTATCATTAAGATTCACCTTCTCTTAAATGTAATTTTTCTTTTTTTATTTATTGTGTGTTTGGATAAATAGAGACAGAGTCTGTCTTCAAATGTGGGCAAAATCATCTGTATGATACATGGAAACATGTTATTATGGATGATCTAAGGATGACTGCTTCGTGGTGTGAGATAGTCCTGATCACAGTGATACATGTAATATGCTGCAACCCTGACATTGAGCACTTTCCATTCCATCTCATTGCTAAAATCAGGAACATTGTGTCAAAAGGTAATGCTGAAAACAAAGTCCATTCGTTACTTAAATGTTGGACTATTGTAACTGATTACAATATGCACACAAACACACACACACACACACAATCATGCACAAATTCAGAGAGGCTATGTTTTACTATTGCTCCTCCACCATCCATAATTTTGCTTCATCATACTCAGAAACAGGATGTTTGTTTTTAATTCCTACTTTCTTTCACTTCTGTCTCCTCATTTTTCATCCTTCATCATTGCTTCACATCTTTACCTTGATACTTTCACCACAGGACTGCAGAACATGTGGTGTGTGAGACATGTTTGGATGATCAGAGAAAGAGGAAATTTTTGCCTCCGTTAGAGAAAAGTTCACCTTTACTTCTTTTCCCAGCAACAAAGGCTAATGGATCTCTTCAAATTGCTGATTTCAGCGGAAAACAACCAGGAACAACAATTTCTTCCATGAGTGCATCATTGTTAGAGTGGTAGGCCTTGTTTTTATCTTGTCTGCACAAATTTGCTACCTTAAATTCCTGATGTGAACACAGTATGGTTGTCAGATATAAATTGAGCCTCCTGAAACTTTTCTACTTTGCTCCATTATGGCAGATGCACATATAACTATTTAATAATACATAGTTAGTGCCATATTTGTCATTCTTTCAGAATAGACAGGACCCACAGATGACAACGACGGCTTGAAAAGCTCTGAGAGGCAATGTGGTGCCACTTTGGGAAAACTGCTGACAGGACAGATCGACCAAAAAGGACCTTTTATCATCCTCTTAGTCTCCTGAGTTTAAAAGCAGGTTTCTTTCCTTCTTTCCCTTTATATAGTCCATTATCTTGAAAAATACATCACCGATAGGTTACTGGAGATTTATGGCTCTGTTTCTGATCGGATAACTCAAAAACAAACAAACAAACAAACAAAGCAGTTTTCCTGACTTTTGGCAACTGTCACAACTCTCAGATTCCCACAGTTATCAGACAAGAATTAATAAAATAATTCTTAGCCCTTTTTTCGCAATTTTCCCACTTAAAAGGTAAGTCATCAAAGCAATTGTAAAGAGAAAAGTGCAAGTCAGACGTCATTGATGCTAACTTTCTCAAGGTTTCTCTGAAATAACTTTTTTATTTCATCTCTTTCCACACGTCGCAATACTCTGCTTTTAACACTTGCTACCTCCTGAACCCTCTCAGTCTTTTTCAGGAGCCGTTCCATCCTGCAAATGCAGATAAACCTCCTCAGGTGGACCAGAGCTGCTCTCTGGGAATTAACATGCCATGCACATCTTTTCAAAGCACTTCTATATTGATTTCTACATCTGAAGGCCCATTAAAAAAAAGCAGGGGGAAGTGTGTTTGGCATAGCCACGCAAAGGACAAACGCAGATTAAGATTATGTTGTTTCGGTGATTTGAGGGTTAGTAGATGTTAACAGAAGAACAGAATCCAGGAGAAGAACCAAAGTGTCCGAGCATCCAGCCAATGAAACTGTGTATCTGAGCTGTCACAAGGTTGATATTGCAAAATGACACATATTAAAATTTTCTGTGCTTAGATTGGATGGAGAGGAAGATAAAGTGGGGACAGATATCTATATTTCATCCCACAGCTGAGGTGCTGTTAAGTGGTGGAGAGGAAGACCAGGGTCCAGCATTTATATTTCATCATGCAGACACTTGGTTAAAACAGTAAGTGCTAAAGAAAAAGAAATGTGAGGGCAGAAAAAGAAAAGATATGCATTCATATTTCATCAGCGCACATTAATAAAACTGGAAAACAGAAGAGGAAGGGCCAGCCAAAACTAATTGGTCATTCTTGGGATCGCGGTACATACGCATGAGGGATACTTTTAGACATGGACAAGAAAGGAAAGAGAGAATGACACACATCCATATTTCAACAGAATAAGGTGAATAAAGTGGGTGATAACAGGTGGGTGTTGGTATGAACACATCAGGTCCACTTTTAATGGAGGAGAGGAGATGGGGGAGTTCAGTGAGGGGCTAAAGCACACACCTAAAAGCTGATAACTGCCTCTATGAATGTAGACACATGGTCTTTATAGACGTCCATTAGACTACAGGCTGTCACTTTACGCCACCCATTTGCCTCCTATTGTTAGGTTTGCAGAGCTTTACAAATGCACTTATCACACGGGCATCTCCTGGTGTCATTCTTGATCGATAAAAGGTCACAAAGTCAAAAAGTGACACAAAATCCAAGACCTTCCTATTTTTAGTGCCATTCCATTCATTTTGAAAAGGTAACAGGTAGTAAAACTGTATTTGATGTTTTTTTTTTTTTTTTTTAAACTGATTTCAGTATTTTTGTATGCATGATTGAAACATTTCATGGTGTTTCCATTTGATTTTCATGCAACAGATCTGATAACAATGTTATCTGTGGCATCTTCATCGTCAGTGAATTTAAGGAGACTTTCAAAGATGTTGCTTCTCACCAGGTCACATCAAGTACCGACACAGTTCAGACCATCCAGCATTCACAGCAGGTTCTGTTGACCCATCTCAAGCTGGAGTTGATGTTTTGACAAATATCCAACCTTTTACTGAGCTCCTTAAACATCTGGATGGTCAAAACAAGGTCAGCTCCAAACTTTTGACTGTAGAGTTGATCGAGGGTGCAGCCAGGGATGCTGTCAACTTCAGCTTTAAAGTCTAACAGTTTTTAACATCGTCCTTCAAATGTCAGCTCTAAAGTTAATGTCAGTGCGTAGATGACCTTTACTATGAAACCACATGATCTCTGTCCAAGTAGATCAATAAGTCCTGAGAGTGAAGAGTCATTTAGATTGCTGAGTCACCGCGGGATGTCTTTCTTTGGTTTGTTATTTTTGTCATGGTCATTACTTGCGCTCTTTTTTGTCTCTTTACAGTCGTTTTAAGTGTCCGTAGTTATGGTTCATCATACTAATCGTTTTTTCTGTCATTTGTGTGATTTTTCAGGAGTAACTCAAAAAGAAACAGGGTGGATGTTTATGTTTTATTATTTGCAATACATATAGGATTGAATGAAACGGATTAAGAGCTGTTGTGCCAAAGCTAATGGAAATCTGAGGTAACAATAGTGACATACCTGGAAAATACAGCAATTAAAAGTCAGTTTGAAGTCAGCGCAAACAAGGCTACATTTTAATAACCTTGTTAGGAAATCACCAAGAAAGGGCAACAAATGACTCGAACAATAAAAGCAACAATTTGACAGGCAATGGAGGAAAAGAGAGCAGTGAAAGAAATTAACCAACCAAGTCAGGGGAGCAGACAAATTAAAATAGGAACAAGGAGAGCGCAGGGGAGCCAGCATCCCCCTGTGCAGCCATGCGTCTGTGTGTACACTGTTAAACACAGCGGAGCGCTGCACACTTGTAAAATTTATCAGGCTTGTGTTTGTGAACATCACTCGCGCTACGTCCTGCCAGCCTGCCTCTGCCAGTCACTTCTGTGCGACTGGAATTAGACACGAATATGAAATAACCTGAAAACATTTCCCATGATTTGGAAACACACAGAGAGCCAGCCTGGCTTCATTGGTGTTTCTCCAGTAAGCCAGAGCAACGTACTTCTACTGACAAGACAACAACAGGCAACCGAGCAGCAAGAGACACGAGGTTGGGATGAAGGTGAGTTTTAGAACGCGTGGCAGAGGAAGGAGGAAAGCCGCGCATGCCATGATCTACAGTCCTGACTCTTCTGTTTTTTGCACCGGCAGGTCTATTTCTGATAATGTCTCTTGTTCTGTTCTTTATATTCTTCTCTGCTCTCACATTTCTGAGTGTACTTTTTTTTTTTTCTTTTTTTATGTATACCATCACTGGTGGCCAAGTGGGACCTTTCTATGGGAGTCCACGCTCTGCTTAAGCCAGGTTGGATTCTTCCAGTCCTTGATGTATTTTACCAGACTGTCAGTAGGATAAGGGGATATATCTCATGGATTTACAGCCAGGTTGTTTATAAAGTAGTACTGGCTTGTTTTTTTTTTTTTTTAAATTCTTCTGGTGATTGGCTGGTAAAGATTATGAGTAGAGAAGTACAGATTCCTATGTATGCATTGTTTGTGTATATGTTTTTTTTTTTTAAACTGATTGAACAGCCCAGTCTGAAAAAACAAAGAAAATGATAGAAATTAGATGTCTATTCTATTCATTTTATGGTCACTGTGTAAAAAGTTTTCCTGTGAAATGGGAGTTGAGTAGTTTCATACACTTTCTGTCACCGGCTGCTTGTAGAAGAAATGTCCATCCATCTCGCTTACACAGCTCAGTAGGAACGTTTTAACTCCCCACTGAGGCTTTGAGGTGATAACAGCCACTGTTCTAAGCCTCCCCCCACATCAGTAGCTCTTGCAACAGGTATATAGACTGTGTGGCAGGTCATTTGTTACCAAAATTGTTCTCACAATCGCCTTTTCTTTTTTTTTTTTGCCAGTTCATTCCTCTGACATTTCCTTTTCTTCACCATGGTGATAGAAACCAGGACAGGTACCACATTTTTAAAAATATATTCCTTTAGTTTATATTCCTTCCTATATTCAAGTATTTAATTAACTTTTTTCTTCTTTTCCTTCAATTATTTCAATTCTGTTTTAATTAGACAGCATATATGGACACTTATTGTATGATTTCTGTTATTGGAGCTGATCTGATTTTTTTTCCAAAACCCCTTTCTTTTTTGCATATTCCACTATCTATCCTATCTATCATCTGTGTGTGTGTACTTATCAGCACACACACACACACACACACCCACACACGGTGAGAGCAGTGGCAGG
>JABWDL010000324.1:0-31513 GCA_015343265.1 Pao palembangensis | reverse complement strand
CACCACCAACAACACATCAACAACAACGCACCA
Organism: Pao palembangensis; assembly: GCA_015343265.1. NCBI lineage: Eukaryota > Metazoa > Chordata > Actinopteri > Tetraodontiformes > Tetraodontidae > Pao > Pao palembangensis. Next base: position 31,480 of record JABWDL010000324.1, on the reverse strand, counting down.
CCAACAACACACCATCAACAACAACACACGACCACCAACTCACCAACAACAACACAGCAGCAGCAGCATGTTCTCACGTGTAACACCAGCTCTTCTATTCACAGTTGTTCTGTTCTGCTGCCATGTTACACGCTCACATGTACCTGTAGACACACACACACACACCTCCATACATACGTGTGCATTTTTATGTTTTGTGTAACAGTAGAAAAGGGGCCCTGAAAGCTGTCCGATCACACATGTTGGTGTCTGAGCCCCCTGCTTCTCGCTTTCAGCCACCTCAACTGCTCCTTGTTTGATCACGTACAAATTTCAGCTCCTGCATAATTGAAGCTGTATCATTTTCTCCAGCTTGGCAAATATTTGCTCAACCCTGTGTGGCTGCACCAGGCTGCACAGCTACATGCTGACGAGGCATCCCGGAGGCAGAATGAGCTGAAGCTAGAGCAGGCTGGTCAGCTCAGTCACCATCAGTCCCCTTCAGGGAGCATCTCCTCCATCCATCGTCCAGAGATGTGCAGCTCAGAAGGTGTCACTCAGCACTGCTCAACAGCAGAGGGAGTTGAACCATCACCACGAGTTTTCATTGTGTTGAATGATCCTTTCGCACATGCAGGACAGTCTGCTCTCTGGTTGGTCCAGATGTTGGACACAGGATGTTCATGACCTCATGACTTTCCTCACTGAGAACTTTCAGGAAGCAAAGTTGAGATATGGTTTTAGAGGAGAGAGTTCTGTTCTGCCCTCGTTTGCTGCCTGTTTGCCTCCAGAAGTCATTTCCATAATCATCTTGGATAGTTTAATGCAAATTAAACATTGAAAACTGGTCTAACTGCAACTGTTGCCCAGAGGCAGCAGCAACTGTCCCCCACAGTAGATTGCCTACGTTGCCTCCAGGCAGCAGGAGAACCTCCTGCTTGACAAAAGTTCAACAGCACCTCGCATTTTTATTTCGCTCTTAACAACATAAGAACCAGAATTTGAAATGTTGCATAATTCACGCCAGAGTCTGACAGTCACATCTGACAACGTCCTCCGTTTCATTCCTGAGGAAGAGGAGGAGGCCTGACTGTGAAGAGGCAGAGGTCCTACAGCCGCAGCACCAGCCGACCCTGAAACATTCACGGCCAACAAACCACCCAAAACACCTTCACTAGACGCTAAAGATGATAAAAATAAGAACCATTAATGATGCGAACACCTGCTGATGCTTGTTTTCATCTATGAAACCAGAGGAAACAGTCAGTCAAACTTCAGGCCTGTCTGGGATGACCTCCAGGGATCTTCTTCTTTATTGAGTTTGGCCCTGAACTCCTCAGGAGCAGAGCAGCTGATCACATCGTGACTTTACGATCATCTCTTTAACCTCTAGTTCATCTGTGAGGACTCTTGGAGTGACCTTTGACCTTAACTTGTCCTTTACCTCTCATATGAAAAAGGGATGAACACCAGGCTGCTCTTCACCTACAGTCGTTCAGCAGCTGTCCAGCAAACCACCAGGCTGGCATGTGTGCTGTTCAGTGACAAGAACCTTTAGTTGCTGTGGAGGAGCAGTGAGGAGCTGAAGGCTCTCATCAATCAGGGATTTCTGCTTCAGCCAACTCAATGGCTTTTGTCTTCTTTTTCCTTTGTCCTCTGTTCCTTCCTGCTGAGAACTTGTTTCAGGTGACATTGGTCCAAACCAGCTGCTGCTGGAACTGGGTGGAGTCTGGTCTGGACCACTGTCTGGACCACTTTCACAAGTGCAGTTTGAAAGTGAAGCAAACCAAAGGAAGGTGGGATTTTCTTCTGTCAGGTATTTCCTGCGTGGTTGAAGGGTTAAGGTTAGGGTTAGGTCCCTGGGACCATCCTGGTGTGAAGGGACCCTAACTGGCTGAGCTCAAACACATGGGTCCCCTTCATAATCCTTGGTCCTGCTCGAGAGGTAGATCAGTGACTTACCCACTGGGTTCTGGTGCCACCATTAGGTGTCAGGATCCAACTAGGGAGGGCCTCGTGGTGTCTCTGCCTAGCCAGTCCGCAGACGTGGTTCCTCACTGATGCTTCAGGTGACGGTCGTGTGCTTCTCGAATCCTCCCCAAATACCAGTGCATTTCACGCCTAGGCCTTCAGTGACGTCATAGTTAATACAACCCATAATACCATCAATATGATAGCATGGCTCGGGAATCCGTACAGAATCACACTTACACATTACATCACCTTAATATAGGCCAGACGAGCAACTCTTAACGTCCGGAGCATTTAAAATCAATAACCTCACCTTCACAATTAAGATTAGGAAACTAAGATTACAGATACTGTCAACACTCAAAGATAAAACACATTTACATCTAAGACACCAACGAGACGATAGCTGTTAGGGTCTGGCTTGCTGGCCCTTTATGGTGTGTGGGAGTCGCTCCTTGTTTTCCCTGCAGAGAGCGCGGGTTCCCGGGATCCAGCACTGACTGCACACCTGTCACTGATCACCTCATCAGCGACTGATATAGGGAGGCTGCCAGCTGGTCCCGGGTGCTGGATCGTTGTGTGATTGTGTCTCTGTCACTGTGTTGGTTGGAAAGTTTTCTCGCGCTTCCTTCTCGTGCTTCCTTCTCTCTCCATGTCCTTAAGAAAGGAGCATCTTCGGTTTCCCGTTTACACCCAATAAAGGGCTGTTTTTTCGTTTGTGAATCTGCCTCGTGTCTGCATTTGGGTCCTCACCACACCGAACCGTAACACAAACTATTCATTGAAACTAAGAGTAAACAGATTATTAGCATTTCTTTTTGAGAATATGCAACAGCAAAACAATTGAACATTTCGTTGTGATTTAAATGATTCAGTCACAGCTTTGCCAATGTGCCACCTAACTTTATTTACATTATAATTATAGTTTAGATTTTTTAGTATTTTGTTAACTTATTTCGTTACCCCTGATTACTAACAAAATAAAATGACAAAATACATAATAAAAATAAAATGCTTGCAGTCACCCACACGGATCTCCTCCACGGCACCTGCTTATTTGAATAATAATAATAATAATAATACTACTACTACTACTAATAATAATAATAATAATAATATTTGTTGAGTGTGTTGGTGTGTTGTTTATTTGTTGAGCACGAAACGTAGCACATAGCTTTACATAGATAAAACAATAATTAAAAACAGTGACCACCCCCCCGCCCCACACGCACACACACACACACACACACACACACACATAGACACATGCTTACACACAAATCCTCATCCACACCATTGTAAGCACACAGACAGTCACAGACAGTCTAACGTGAGGCCAGGCGCGGAGGATCGAGGTGAGGAGACACTATCACAGGGAGCTGTCTGCACTGGGAGGTGCTCATGGACCACAGCTACAGGACCCCAACCCGAGGTCCACAGTGGAGAGGAGGGCAGAGAACTATCCAACCGGGACAGAAGAGCCCACGGGACAGAGCCACAGCAGCCACAGCCGATCACAACCCCCAGTGCAGAGAGCTCCCTCTGAGGAAACACTGGAAATATAAATAATAAAATAATAAAATAAATAAATTAGAACAATAGGATAAATAAGAATAAAATAGAATAAAATCAATAAATACTAAGTAAAGGCTAAATTAAAAAGGTGGGTCTTGAGCCTGCTTCTAAAAACACGAACGTTCTCTGCAGCCCTGAGGTCCACGGGCAGGGCTGTTGAAAACAAAGCTAGCTAGCTAGCATAGCAGTTGGCTGACCTCTTCTCACAAGATCCAGCTTTTCATGAAAGGTCCATCTTGAAAATGGCGTGGATAGTATATCCGCTCAAAATTAGCTCAGAGTTAGTTCCAAGTGACGGCTCTCACGAGTGTGCTTATCCAATCACAGGACACGTACATGTCCAGTTCAGCTTAATGCCTTCTAGCAGGCGTTGGCGTCTTAGTCTCGAGATCTGATTGGCTATTGCAACTGACTGTCTCCGTTCACTTACAGCGCTCAAGAGCCTGCTCTGTTGATGCTGAAGGCGTTAGACAGATTTCATCGAACTTGACAACACAACCTAGCTGAAATATGATTGGATAAAAACTCGACCATAATATACAACAGCACAAAAGTGGATATAATATGACATGAACAGAACTGACTATGAAGAATAATTGTATTTATATATTTACAAAAAAAAATAAAATTCTGAGTATGTTTAGGCCTACAGAGAAGGCCTTGCAGGCCCTGATTGCCCACCACTGCCAAATATAGATCCAGACAAGCAGCATTCCTTATGAACGTCCGAGCAATAAGAAAAACAGACGAGATTTTCCATTTGTGCGTTAGCTCAGATGGGTGTCTGAGGCTGTAAGACCAGATTTGTTTCTGTGAATGAATTTAGGTCTGCTTGGAAAAATGATAAACGTTACAATAAAATATGAAGTCAAGTCAAAAACCAACCAGAAATGAAATCGTTTGGGGAAGTGATCACGGCTGCCCTGAGCTGTGGTCCCTCAAGCCAACGCACCCTCACAAACCAAGCCATGTGACAGCTCAGGGTCATGCTGATTGGCCATGTTCTCTGACGAGCACATGTGACGGGGCCTCAGTTTAAAACTGTAGGTGGACACTGGCACAGCTGGTAACCTTAAAGTGCAGCTGAAGGACATTGAGTGGTTGTTAGAGTTTGTTGTGTTGAGGACCCAAACGCAGATACGAGGCAGGTGCCCCAGAAGCAAAATAACCCTTTATTTGGGTGAAACGCAGGGGAGAACAGAAAGCGCTTCAAAAGGGAGGAAAAACAGCGATTGAACAACCTAAAGTCCAAAACTCTTCACGCAGGGTGGGTTCCACTGCAGAGCGTCCAAAAATCCAAAATGAGAAACTTTTCACTGGGAAGTGGCAACCTTGGAAACAGGGAAAACTCTCATGAGAAAACCATCCAGCAGATACGGGAACATTCAGTCTCAGTTCATTTAATACCACTCTGCAGGTGAGGGAAGAACAAACAACGATCCAGCACCGCGGACCAGCTCGCAGCCTCCCTAAACCAGCCGCTGATGAGTCGATCAGCGACTGGTGCGCAGCCACCACTGGATCCTGGGAACCTGCGCCCTCTACAGGGAGAACACAGGACAAACCGCAAACACCAGAAAGGGCCAGCAGGCCGGACCATGACAGTGGTGTTGAGGCTAAAATGGATTAGTGCATAATCTATAATAATAACAACAAATGATTCACATTTAAAAAAAGAATATTGAATATAAAATAACAAAAGAATGAAAGTTGTATTCCAAATCTGCACATGAGAGGACACCTGGTTAGAAGAAGCCTGTGGACAGTTTGCTCTTGATTGGGACAGTTAGCGGCATATTTGCATGTTAAACTTACATAGTTCCATTCTAAGTTTATTAAGCAATTATCGTTGCCCTTAAAGATGATGCAAAGGTTGTGGAGCTGCTCTTCAGTCAATACCCACAAGGCAAATTATTCAACTATTAAATAAAATAATTTTCATAGGATTTAAGACCCATTCAGTCTGATCAACAACATTTCTAACTTTCTTCACAAATAAAATAAGATCAAACTTCTTTTTATGGGTGCAACAAATGTAAACTGTCCACCGACAGGACAGACAGTTGGAAACCCTTTTGACTGTCTGGTTTTCAAAGCTATTAAGGAAACCGGCAGCTGGAGGGAAAAGGAAGGCGTTAGATACTGGACTCAGCCTGAGGTTGAACATTTAAGGACTTTTATTTGTCCACGGGGGCACTGACAGACTTGGTAGGTGCTAAAAATCATCCGAGGACAGAAAACCAGTGACAGCTACTGCTGTATCTGTAATAAGAGAGAGCATCAGTGGTGAATATTGGCTTTGAGGGGAAGCAGCTCAAATGTAATAATGTCTTATAAGCAGCAAGTTAGAGTTTCCTACATTTCAGGAATGATCAGAGTTTCTGAAGGATTAAAGACAAGTCTACCATTAATATGTACTGTACTAGCATACTCTGGAGTGGTTTATTACAAAACACTTTATTAGGCAACGATCATATTTGGATTCCTAAAGCAAGGGCCCCTCCCAAACCTGAAAAAAGCAGTTTGCACCACGCCTCCCACCTTCTATAAAAGATGAGGAGCCTCGTCTGCAGCCAGCAGAGGCAGGAGAGACTCTGAACACGCTGCTTCATCCCTGACTCCATCTCACCCTCCCCTGGAGCTGGAGCCCAACTGAAAGGTAACACGCAGCCCTGAGTGCATTCACACATGCAGCACATCTGTTAGACGACTGTCATACATTTGTCCTGCAGCACAGACATGAAGCGGACACACATCTGACCTCTGACCTGGGTCAAGTGTAACTGCCCCTGGACCTGTGAGTCAGTGTCAGAGGAGATTTTCTGGGTTGACTCGAATCTTTGAGACTGTTTAATGAAGGAGATGAATCAAATTTAAAATAATTTTAGTAACATACCTGCATATGTTTGCATCACTTCCTGGATGAGCTGGACTGAAACAGATACATGTGAAATTATTATTATTACTATTATTGTTGTTGTTGTTGTTGTTGTTGTTGTGATGCAGTCCTGGGGCCCATTTCAGAAAGCGGGTTTAGTGAAAACTCTGAGTTAATTTGTTGTCATTTAAGGGAAACTCCGGGTTTTTGGTTTCAGAAAGCCGGTTCAGCGTGACTCTGAGTCAGTTACTGGGGTAACAGACTGTGAAACGAACCTGCTCGCGAGCAGGTTTATTCCAAATAACCCCGAGTGCCTGCTGCTCTCTAAGCCTGCGGACTGCCAGGAGAGGAAGATCTGCCCCGGTTAGACGTTTGATGAAGCCCCAATGGAAACTTCTTGTAGCGTTACTGATTTAGTTGCACCCTCGCTATTTTTTTTTTTTTTCCACTTATTTATTCATTTTGAGCAAATGAAGAAAAAATATATTGGGCTTACAAAGACATAATTACAATAATACAGTTATTTTTAAACTCAAAAAGGAGTGGGAAGAAGAAAACTTATTAAATCCCTCCCCTATTTTACATAAACAAATCAAAGTCCTTATTTAAGCTTCTTGTCCGTAACAAAAAACATGAAAACAATATATTCATTTTCCAAAGTGAACAAAACAAATGTATCAAAAATAATAAGCCATTTCAGGCAAGTCAAATATTTAAACATTGTAAAGACACAGGTTTTAACAATGGTAAGACACAAGTCAGCAAAGTTAAGAATACACACCCATACCAACAATGGTAAGGAAACAAGCAGAAACATTAAGCCTGTTTTTGTCTATAATCTCACCAGACCGTTTGTATAGATTTCTAAATCTATGAATATCTTGGTATTGCTTTAGTTGCAAATCTAGTGCATTCCATAGTTTTACCCCACATAGAGTCACACAAAAACTTTTATGAGTGGTTTGAACCTTTGATAGTAAAAAAATGCCAAAACCTCTCAGACCATAAATTGTCTCTTTTAGTATGAAGAATTTTTGTACATTACATCGTAATGATTGGTTAAAAGCTTTGAATAGCAGCGTCAGGGTGTAGTTTATTTAACAACATTCTCAGCCCTCCATCGCTCATATTTGGAAATGCTCTCAGTTCGGAGCAAATTCTTTGTGTTGTGATTCGTTTTTTTTTTTTTTTTTTTTTTTTTTTTTTTGCCAACGGGTTTTTTTTTTTTTTATATAACTATAATATCGGTGAGCATGTGTCCATGGTAACCGTCGGGCTCTCATAAATGTTGTTCTTACACTCCAACAATTTTGAAACACGTTTGTAGTGTTAAAAGGTCCCAGCCAGCCCAGACATCTGATGGACGTGTTCCTCAGAATTGCAGGCAGCCAATTCCAGAGAACTCCTTCTGCTACAAGAAAAATCAGTGGGTCAAGTTATGTCTGTGATTGACAGTGGCATTTACTGAAACACTAGGTGGCGCTAGATCATATTAAGTACTGACAGTGATGGAAGACTAAAGATTTTTCCTTTTTCTTTGTTTAGGGGATTTCTCTAATTAATTAAATATCGTTATCACGGGTTAAATGAAGCTACTGAAGCTGTTTAATGAGGACAGGCTAAACAACACCACAATAGCTTGGATTTAAAACACATCTGACATATTTGAACTATATTTTTATATTTCATCTTAACTTTCTGCCAAGTCTGTTTTGTGCCTGTTGTGTTTCACCTGTGGCTCAAACATACATCTTGAATAGAAATGTTAAATGAGTGGAACAACCAAGACCCAACATTTGTTTCTTCTTTTAATCTCTCTCCAGTTAATAATCACGCATGGTCTCTCTCAGTCATTTTCAGCCTCACCACCTCTCTCTTTTGCTGCTGCCGCAGTATAACTTTTTTCCTTAAAAACGCACATTTTCAGTGCACGCGGTCATAAAATCTTCCATCTCCAACAGGGAGAAATGGGACCATCAAGGTTTTTTTTCACTTGTTGCCACGGTGAATCACGTTATCTGCGTTCCATTGATAAGCCTTTTTAGATCTCCATGCACGAGCATAACCCTGCGTCAGAGTTCATTAAACCAACTCTTAACACGTGTTCTGAAACCCAAAACCCCGAGTTTGACATTGCAGATTTTAGCAAGCCTGCGTTCAGGTTCGAACTCCGAGCCTTGAAAACCCGCTTTCTGAAATGGGCCCCTGCTCTTAAAGATGAAGGAAACATTGAATCAAAGTCAATATTGAGAAGGATTCGCTGTTTTTTTTTTCAGTGTTAATTTTCTCAAGTTAAGGCTTTTCAAAAATGAGACACTGGCAGGACAGGCTGCAGGTGCTGCAGTCCAGCCAGGACAGGACATACGTGAAGGAGGGGGAACAAGAGCCTGAGCTCCAGCTCCTGACCGGGTTGTGGTAGAAGATCCCCCAGGAAACCATTGGCAGACTCACCAGGAGCGCGCAGCAACACGAGGACCGCTAGCGCTGCTACCCTCCCGCTATGACCTGCTGTCAAACTGCTGTCCTTTTCTGTCAAACCCCTGAGCTTGGATGCATGATCCAAGTGTTCTCCTAAAGTGATCACGTAGGTCCCAGACTGCGTCCACAATCGTCGGCTAAAGCAGGAAAACCTCTTTTAGTTGTTTGCTCTCAGCTGACAGGCACTTTTCTCTTGATTCAAATCATTCTCGGTCTGAGTCAGAGACAATAAACTTTTGTGTCTGAATTCTGTTTTTGCTTTACTGGGTTTTTCAATCCTGCCTGGTTGAAATCCTTCTGTTGACCATTGATCCTTTGTCCTTCCTCCATCCAGGACCTCTCAATGGCAACACTCTCTTCTCTCAACTGTCTCTTTCTCCTCCCATGTTTCTTGGCTGCATCCTTTGCCAAGGAGAATGACCTTTTAATCACCACTAAGAGTGGGCGGGTTCAAGGGAAGGCGCTTCCAGTGCTGGATGGTGAGGTCAGAGCCTTTCTCGGGATTCCGTACGGCAAACCGCCTGTGGGGAACCTACGATTCAGACCTCCACAACCAGCTCATCCATGGCAAGGAGTGAAGAATGCTACCAACTATGCAAATTCCTGCTTCCAGCTGCGAGATACACAATTTCCAGGTAGGATCAGGAGAAGAACTACAACAATATGCATAAAGCATAGTTTGCATGAACTAAACAAAGTTCAATTAAACTGAACCCAGGCTTCGCTGACATGTTTAATCTGCCCAAATATTTGGCTTCTTTTATAAGCACGCGGTGATGAAATCTTCCATCTCCAAGAGGGAGAAGTGTGACCATCAAGGTTTTTTTTTTTTTACTTGTTGCCGCGGTGAATCACGTTATCTTGCATTCCATTGATAAGGCTTTTTAGATCTCCGTGCACGAATGTAACTCGGGGTTGATTAAACCAACTCTGAACCTGTTTTCCGCAATCGAAAACTCTGAGTTGGACTTTTCCAAGTTTGGCAACCCTGCGTTTAGGTTCTAATTTTTGAGTTTAGTAAAGCCGCTTTCTGAAATGGGCCCCAGAAAACTTAATGTGGAAATAAAAAGTCATTAAGTGTAAGATGTGATTTCACACTGTTGCAGCCACGTAAAAACAACTTTTAATGACCGTGTTTTGCCATGCCTATGTCGTCTATTAACGTGATGATGTAGGTGTCAGAGGAATCTACACTTGGGTTCGCTAGCGTTAGAGCCAGGCAGCACCTGACACACATACACTGTTTTGGATTCACAACATTTAAGCCCCATATTTTACCAACCTGTCAGGATTCAGAGGAGCAGAGATGTGGAACCCAAACACACCGGTGAGTGAGGACTGTCTGTACCTGAACGTCTGGACCCCATGGGTCAACAAGAGACAGGCTCAGGCTTCATCGCCGCTGCCTGTCATGATCTGGATCTATGGAGGAGCCTTCACCACAGGAACGTCCTCTCTGGACCTTTATGACGGTCGCTACCTGACTAAATCTGAAGATGTGATTGTGGTATCTATGAACTACAGGTGACAATTACAGTAAACTACGAAAAAGACAACTTGATACTGATATTTGATATTAGCTCCATCCTTTCAGAGAGCAAACCAGCCTTGAAAGTATTTAGAGCAGTTTTTACTACTGACCAAAAAAGGACTAACCGCTTTAACTGGGAAAGAAGAAATATTTCCTCCAAAGTATCGCAGGTCTTCAACAGTATTCTAGTATTTATAAGTATTTATGAAAACCTGTTGTTTATCTCTGGCCTTTGACAGACTTTCAGCCTTTGGTTTCCTGTCTCTTCCAAACAACACAAATGTCCGTGGTAACGCGGGCCTGATGGACCAGCGCTTGGCCATCCAGTGGGTGGTGGACAACATTGCTGCGTTTGGAGGAGATCCTTCACAGGTTAAATATGTACTTCTTCTGGTTTAAAGAAGGAAATGATCCAGCTGTTAAAGACATGGTTGATTCATCTGACCTGGTGCAAGAGAACTAAAGTTGAAACTGTTGTTTCCAGATAACTCTGTTTGGTGAAAGTGCAGGATCAGTATCTGTGGGCCTCCATGTTCTCTCTCCAGGCAGCAATGTTCTCTTTAAACGAGCTGTGATGCAGAGTTTAGTTCCTACTTCCCTAGGGGCAACGTCTGACCTGGAAGAGACCTGGAAAAGGTAGACTGAATAGCTTTTTCATATGATTTCTAACTACACCAGACTCCAGCACAGACGATCATGTTTTAGAAAACTTTTTCTGAATTTGTTCAGTATAAATGAGGTGTTGCCCTCCCGTCATTTAAGCAGCTGTTTATGTCTCTGGTTTCTTGTCAATATTTAGGGCCATCAAACTGGGCACTTTGCTGGAGTGTCCCACATCTGATCCAGCTGAACTGGAAACTTGTCTGCAGAGGGTCAATGCCTCTCAACTTGCAGTAGCACAATTTGGAGTTCTGAGTGACTCGGGTGGCTATCCTTTTATGCCTGTGGTTGATGGAGTGTTCCTGCCAGATAAGCCTGAAGTAAGTGTTGATTCACATTTATGTATGGTTACATCTACAAATATCGTCATAGCTCATTGTATTTTCTTCTCTTGCAGCTCATGATAAACAAAGTCCAGCCAAAAGAAGTGCTGCTGGGGTTAAACAAAGATGAGGGGAGCTACTTTATGACATATGCATTGCCTGGGTTTGACCTTGGTGAAAATCTCTTGACTCGTCAACAGTTCCTGGACGTTCTCACAGAGTACATTGGCTCTTACGCTGCTTCTTTAGTTTCTACAATGTACGTTTCATTATTAGACTTTAGTCCTGGAAAATACCGTGATGCCTTGGAGAACGTGATTACAGACGCCGTGTTTGTTTGTCCCACGAAAGACTTTGCATGGAGGTAAAGTTTTTCTCACCTGGTAGCCTGATCTAGATAACCCGGAAAGCTCACACAAAACTCTTTCTAGATTTTCAACCTTCAGCTCTTCTATGATCTAAACACCTTCTAGGGTGTCTACCCCTTAGCCTCCCACAGACTCCTCCTCATCATGGGCAGTAATTATTAGCTATTGTGACCAAATGTCTTTAGGGCCAAAGATGATATCTTTTTGCTCTGAGTTGAAGAGGGTAGTTAGTAGAGTTGCATTTATTTCTGTCAGATGGTGTTTCATCTTCTGGGCTTTGAAGTAGGCCTGTTCCATCTGTGTGATCATTTCTAATCACCATGGCCTGATAAGTGCTGACCTCTCATTGTCTTTCTACAGTTATGGGGGAGTTGGTGGTAAGCCTTTCCTTTATTACTTCCAACACCGATCGTCCGTCAATCCGTGGCCAGAATGGATGGGTGTCATGCACGGCTACGAGATTGAATTTGTTTTTGGATTACCCCTGAATCCGTCTCTGGGATATACTCAAGAGGAAGTGAAGATGAGCAAGAGGTTCATGAAGTACTGGGCCACCTTTGCTCGTACAGGGTATGCTTGATCCAGGATATGAAAACATTATATCACAGTCTCCACTTAGTGTGTGTGACACCTTTGTGACGCTGGTAAAACTCCCCTTTTGTGTTTTCATCAGGAATCCAGGTACTCGTGGTCAGAAGTGGCCCCAGTACAACCCTCTGTCTTATTATGTGACTCTGGACACGAACCCTCTGGAAGTGAGGATGTCTTTAAGGTCTACTCAGTGTGGGTTCTGGCACTCTCTGGAGTTAATGGCTGGTTAGACACTGTTGTGAGTGAGCAGAAACCTACTCTGGCAGATTAAACGTCCATCTCATCTTGTCTTCTCTGCTTTTCTTTCAAATTCTCTAGTTGAATCTTTCTCTGCTGTTCATTCATTTGTTCACTCTGACACTGATAGTGTGTGGAATCTGAGTTGGGAAACCAAGTGTCATTTTTCAAAATAACTGTTGTTGAATATTGAATTTGGTTTGTGGTAAAATCATGAAGCTTCCATCACCTTTGCATGTAGAACAGACACGGTGAAAGAGGAGTGGTGTAGTCCTACTGCATGAATTATGTTAGTATGACTTTACAAGACTAGAATATTCTGTCACTGCACAACTCTGTCAATTCTCTTCTTGAAATAAAAGCAATGATCATTATGAAGAAAGGACTATTCTTTCCATCTCTTCCAACAGAGTGGTCTTTGGTGTGACCCACAGATGGGTTACCCCTGAACTTGAGTCTTCAGCTGGACTTTGGATTTATCCCTGTTTGGATTGCATACTAGTAAAATTACATCTCACTAACGATTTTATTATTTGAGAAACTAGTAAACTGAGTTTAGGGCTCAATGACCAAAACAAGATGAGGTTAACACAGCACACTGCTGCAGAGCGGAGCAGACCTGAAGGCTTTCATCCTGGGACAACAAGAGGTCAGAAGGTCAGATCTGACGTCAGAGAAGTTTGCTGATCATTAGGTGTGTAACGGATTCATTGTAAAGGGGAAAATGATGGCTCACTATTTTTTTACTAAAACGATGACAACGTTGAACGTGTTTTCCATCTACTATGAAGTGGTACTATCATGCACAAAAGAAAAGTCAGATTACCTGCTGAAAATATTTGACAGTGCTGAAATCATGAAGCTGTCAAGATTTATTACCTAATTTATTACTTAATAATCAAGCCATTTGTTTTATCTGAAAACTTGATTCACACAATTAACATGATTTGACAAAGAGTCACCTGCAGGCATCCAGCAGGAGATTCCATCTCCTGGGATCTCAGAGGCAACAAGCAGAGATCCATCAGGCTCTGTAACAGACCGTAGTTGACCACAGTTGACCGTAGCTGACCATAGATGACTGTAACAGACCATAGTTGACCGTATGACTGTAGCTGACCGTAGCTGACTGTAACAGACCATAGCTGACTGTATGACTGTAGCTGACCGTAGATGACTGTAACAGACCATAGTTGACCGTAGCTGACTGTAATTGACTGTAACAGACCATAGTTGACAGTATGGCTGTAGCTGACCGTAGCTGACTGTAACAGACCATAGTTGACCGTAGCTGACCGTAGTTGACTGTAACAGACCATAGCCCCTCCTGGGCTGCCACCTTATCGTGGTGGAGGGGTTTGCGTGTCCTTATGATCCTCGGAGCTCAGTTGTCTGGGGCTTTATGCCCCTGGTAGGGCCTCCCATGGCAAACAGGTCCAAGGTGAGGGACCAGACAAAGTGCAGCCCACAAAACCCCTTATGATGAGTGAAAAGTTTGGTCTTGAGTCTCCCTTGCCCGGACGCGGGTCACCGGGGCCCCCTCCTGGAGCCAGGCCTGGGGGTGGGGCACGCTGGCGAGCGCCTGGTGGCTGGGCCTTTGCCCATGGGGCCCGGCCGGGCATAGCCCGAAGGAATGACATGGGACCCTCTTCCAGTGGGCTCACCACCTGCAGGAGGGGCCAAAGGGGTCGGGTGCTGTGTGAGTTGGGTGGCGGCCGAAGGCGGGGACCTTGGCGGTCCGACCCCCGGCTGCAGAAGCTAGCTCTAGGGACGTGGAATGTCACCTCTCTGATGGGGAAGGAGCCTGAGCTGGTGCGTGAGGTCGAGAAGTTCCGACTAGATATAGTCGGCCTCACCTCAACGCATAGCAAGGGCTCTGGAACCAGCCTTCTCGAGAGGGGTTGGACTCTCTTCTACTCTGGAGTTGCCGACGGGGAGAGGCGGCGGGCAGGGGTGGCGATTCTTGTCGCCCCCCGGCTTAGTGCCTGTATATTGGAGTTTACCCCGGTGGGCGAGAGGGTAGCCTCCCTCCGCCTTCGGGTGGGGGGACGGATCCTGACTGTTGTTTGTGCCTATGGCCCCAACAGCAGTTTAGCGTATCCACCCTTTTTGGACTCCCTAGAGGGAGTACTGGAGAGTGCTCCTTCTGGGGGCTCCCTCGTCCTCCTGGGTGACTTCAATGCTCACGTCGGCAGTGACAGTGAGACCTGGAGGGGCGTGATTGGGAGGAATGGCCCCCCTGATCTGAACCCGAGTGGTGTTTTGTTGTTGGACTTCTGTGCTCGGCACAGATTGTCCATAATGAACACCATGTTCAGACATAAGGGTGTCCATATGTGCACTTGGCACCAGGACACCCTGGGCCGCAGTTCGATGATCGACTTTGTAGTCGTGTCCTCGGACTTGCGGCCGTATGTTCTGGACACTCGGGTGAAGAGAGGGGCGGAGCTGTCAACTGATCACCACCTGGTGGTGAGTTGGCTTCGTTGGTGGGGGAGGATGCCGGACAGGCCCGGCAGGCCCAAGCGTATTGTGAGGGTCTGCTGGGAACGCCTGGCAGAATCTCCTGTCAGGCGGAGCTTCAACTCCCACCTCCGGGAGAGCTTCACCCATGTCCCGGAGGAGGTGGGGGACATTGAGTCCGAGTGGACCATGTTCCGTGCCTCCATTGTTGAGGCGGCTGTCCGGTGCTGTGGCCGCAAGGTGGTCGGTGCCTGTCGTGGCGGCAATACCCGAACCCGCTGGTGGACACCGGTGGTGAGGGATGCCGTCAAGCTGAAGAAGGAGTCGTACCGGGCCTTTTTGGCCTGTGGGACTCCCGAGGCAGCAGGCGGGTACCGGCGAGCCAAGCGGGGTGCAGCTGCGGCGGTCGCCGAGGCAAAGATCCGGGCGTGGGAGGAGTTCGGGGAGGCCATGGAAAACGACTTCGAAAAGGTTCTGGACCACCATCCGGCGCCTGAGGAGGGGGAAGCAGTGCATTGTCAACATTGTATATGGTGGGGATGGTGTGCTGCTGACCTCAACTCGGGACGTTGTGGATCGGTGGAAGGAATACTTCGAAGACCTTCTCAATCCCACCAACACGCCTTCCAGTGAGGAAGCAGGGCCTGGGGAATCGGAGGCGGGTTCTCTTATCTCCGGGGTCGAAGTAGCCGAGGTTGTTGAGAAACTCCTCGGTGGCAGGGCCCCGGGGGTGGATGAGATCTGTCCGGAGTTCCTTCGGGCTCTGGATGTTGTAGGGCTGTCATGGTTGACACGACTCTGCAACGTCGCGTGGACATTGGGGGAGGTACCACTGGATTGGCAGACCGGGGTGGTGGTCCCTCTTTTTAAGAAGGGGGACCGGAGGGTGTGTTCCAACTATAGGGGGATCACACTCCTCAGCCTCCCTGGGAAGGTCTATTCAGGGGTACTGGAGAGGAGGGTCCGCCGGATAGTCGAACCTCGGATTCAGGAGGAGCAGTGCGGTTTTCGTCCTGGACGTGGAACTGTGGACCAGCTCTACACCCTCGGCAGGGTCCTAGAGGGTGCGTGGGAGTTTGCCCAACCAGTCTACATGTGTTTTGTGGATCTGGAGAAGGCATTCGACCGCGTGCCTCGGGGAATCCTGTGGGGGGTTCTCCAGGAGTATGGGGTGTCGGGCCCCCTGATACGGGCCGTCCGCTCCCTGTATGACCGGTGTCAGAGTTTGGTCCGCATCGCCGGTAGTAAGTCGAACTCGTTTCCGGTGAGGGTTGGACTCCGCCAGGGCTGCCCTTTGTCACCGATTCTGTTTATAACTTTTATGGACAGAATTTCTAGGCGCAGCCGTGGTGTTGAGGGGGTCCGGTTTGGTGGCCTCAGGATCGGGTCTCTGCTTTTTGCAGATGATGTGGTCCTGTTGGCTTCATCAGTCCGTGACCTCCAGCTCTCGCTGGATCGGTTCGCAACCGAGTGCGAAGCGTCCGGGATGAAGATCAGCTCCTCCAAGTCTGAGGCCATGGTTCTCAGCCGGAAAAAGGTGGAGTGCCTTCTCCGGGTCGGGGAGGAGATCCTCCCCCAAGTGGAGGAGTTCAAGTACCTTGGGGTCTTGTTCGCGAGTGGGGGAAGAATGGAGCGGGAGATCGACAGGCGGATCGGTGCGGCGTCTGCAGTAATGCGGACTCTGCACCGGTCCGTTGTGGTGAAGAGAGAGCTGAGCCGAAAGGCGAAGCTCTCGATTAACCAGTCGATCTTCGTTCCTACCCTCACCTATGGTCATGAGCTTTGGGTAGTGACCGAAAGAACGAGATCGCGGGTACAAGCGGCCGAAATGAGTTTCCTCCGCAGGGTGGCTGGGCTCTCCCTTAGAGATAGGGTGAGAAGCTCTGCCATCCGGGAGGAGCTCGGAGTAGAGCCGCTACTCCTACGCATTGAGAGGAGTCAGATGAGGTGGCTCGGGCACCTAGTGAGGATGCCTCCCGGACGCCTCCCTGGTGAGGTGTTCAGGGCACGTCCCTCCGGTAGGAGACCCCCGGGAAGACCCAGGACACGCTGGAGGGACTGTGTCTCTCGGCTGGCCTGGGAGCGCCTCGGGATCCCCCCGGAAGAGCTGGACGAAGTAGCTGGGGAGAGGGAAGTCTGGGCTTCCCTGCTTAGGCTGCTGCCCCCGCGACCCGACCCCGGATAAGCGGAAGAAGATGGATGGATGGAGACCATAGTTGACCGTATGACTGTAGCTGACCGTAGCTGACTGTAACAGACTGTAGCTGACCGTAGCTGATTGTAGCTGACCGTAGTTGACTGTAGCTGACCCTAGCTGACTGTAGCAGACCATAGTTGACCATATGACTGTAGCTGACTGTAGCTAACTGTAGCTGACCCTAGCAGATTGTAGCAGACCGTAGCTAACCATAGTTGACCATAGGTAACAGTAGCTGACCGTAGGTAACAGTAGCTGACCGTAGCTGATTGTAAAAGACCATAGCTGACCATAGTTGACTGCAGCTGACCCTTGCTGACTGTAGCAGACCGTAGCTAACCGTAAGTAACAGTAGCTGACCGTAGTTGACCTTAGGTAACCATAGTTGACTGCTGACCGTAGTTGACTGTAACAGACCGTAGTTGGTGAGTAAGAGGTGAAACTGCTGCCTCAGCCAGTGCTGATTCTCAGGTTGTTGCTATATCGTGAATGAATTTCCAGGAAGTGGTAATGGTGTCACATTCTGGAACAAAGATCTCATAAAAGGCCTAGAAATGAGGCGTGCACTTGTTGTCGTGGCATTAGGAGGAAATGCTAGCACATGAAGGCAGTATCTGTAGCACATCTGAAGGAAGCTTCCTTGATGTTCGGTCCACGCTGCTGCTTTGATGTCGTTTTAACGTGCACATGTGGTGATGCTGATGCTTCAAGAAGCTTCAGGATGACGAGTCAGGCTGCAGCTAGCTCTCTTTAGGTGTGACTTTGTTGTCCGTTATTCACATTCTACATCTAAATCCTAAATATTTACTTTCAGAATTTTTGGAATTGTGTTTGGAACCTCTGGTGAAAGTTTTCCCCCTGACTTTTATATCCACCTGCTCACCTGTCGTCCAGGTACTTTTCTGTCACAACCATGTGTGTCAGACACATGAGACTCATGTGTGCTGTGTTGCCCCTAGCAACAAACCTTGAAAACGGCTGGTAGAATAGAATAGAATAGAATAGAAATACTTTATTAATCCCAGACATGGGAAATTGACTAAAAAAGAGCAATGATGGAAGTAAAGAATAATAAATAGATGCTGGCAGAGTCGCAGCAATAAGGTCATCGTTTAATTACAGCCTGGACTCATTATCTGCCTCTGCTGTATATTTAAATGTCAATAATTAACCACTGATTGGACAGGCTGAGTGAAATTCTAATGGGTTGCTAACTGAGTGAGCGTGAATGTGCTCTGGGTATTGACTTCCATGAATTCTGGGATCGTCGATGCTGACTAGATTTAAATAAAGTGGACTGAAGTAAAGAACTGAAGTGAAAGTTGCTGGAACATGAAGGAGGTTTGGTCACATGACCCGTGTCTCATGCTGGAAATGGAGCTTTTCCAGGAAACATGTCTGTTAGAAGCATCTTCATCGGCAGCTCCAGCCTCAGCACTGGTTTCCTCGGCTGGTTTGGGTTTTACTGGGACACTGGAGGCCGTAGATGTGGTGACACGTCTAATTCACAGCTGCAGGCTCATCAGCAGGCCAATCAGGTGGGAAGATCATCTATTAAGAAGCTCGCTGAAGGTACCCGAGCGTAGAAGCATCTCAGAAGCACACCCACCTCTTTCTGTCTAATCGGACGGTTCTTCATGACCAGGAGACCCAGGACTTCCTCCTGACTTGGATAATTAGAGTTATCAGCCTCGGTGCTTTTCACTGCTCTCTTTTTACTCAGACCTTCCTTCTCTGCATGCCATTATCTCCACATGGGCTGGCTTTCACTGGGTTCTACCTCTGGACAACGTTTACTAACCCCGTGGTCAGATGATGGGAATGACAGGAAGCTGACACAAAGCCCAGACAGGCAGAGGTCAAATGCAGGCAAAGGTCAAATGCAAAGGTCAAACTATCAAGTCTGACAACATCTTTGAAGACGTAAAGAAATGACAAAGCCAGTGAGGCTGCAGGGCCTCTGGAGGCCGAGAATAGGAAGTCTCAGCTCCAACAGGAAACAGGACAGAGTGTGGGCGGGTGTCACTCCTCCTGTCACTCCTAACGCTGCATGAGTGTGACGACCCGGTGAGGCCGGTTCAGCTTCCAGACCCATAAACGAGCCTGAAGCAGCTCTGAAGCTCTGAGGTTAGAGTCTCCAGCTCGTCCCAGTCGTCACAGGTGGAGGAACCAGACGAACCAGGTCTACTTCAGCATCTTGTTTGTTCAGGACCCTGATCTGGACCAGGGGTTCAACACTGGCTAGCCTGCTGTTGCCATGGATACATACAGAGAGGAAACAGTGTCTGGTCTTCAGTTCAAGCACGAAGCAACCGGAGCGAGCGAAGGTGAAGTAGATAGGTTTACGTTTTTCTCTCCTTCCCATGCGTGTTCCTCAAATCATCACACAATCATCAATCCTAAACACACACACACACACACACAGTCGACAGACTGTCACCTAGCTAACGCGGTCAATTAGCCTGTGAACTGCGCTTACATACATGTACCTACAAGCACCTCCAACTCTCGAGACGGACAGTTTCCAACTGCTCCTTCCAGACCCGCCAGCTCCTTTACGTGTCCGTATGAACAGACGTGATCAAGCTAAAGAGACTGCGAGGATTATTCTGCTCCATTTTCCCTTTTCCCATCGTAGAAATCCAGATCAACCCGATTGGCTGTCGCTGTGGTCGCGTCACATCTTCTCTTAACTTCCACTCATAGCTCAAGTTGCTCGCATGGCACCACTCCGGCCGCCGCCGCTCCGGCTGCTCAGCTATGTGAGGAAATGAATGAAAGCTGGAAGTTTGACGTGCCTTAAGCAAACAGTCTGAACTGGTTAGTGTCTGTGTGGTTTCACTCCTCCACCATCAGGTGTGGCTCTTTCATCTCATCCTTTCTGCTTTGATGTTGTCGTCTCTTCTCTGCTTTCATGCTGGCTCCTAAATGTTCGTTTGGGTTTTCATCTGTGCGGGGAGCTGCTGATCTGAGTGGTGGCTGGAAGATCACAGCCTTTCATCGCTGTGAAACCTGTCTTATGGATAGAAGTGGGTGACTTTGCTGAAGGAACAAAAAGCATCCGCCTTTGATTTCAGCTTCAAAGGCGGTGCTGGTCCAGTAAAGTGCTCGTGGATGATTTCTGACCCCAACTGACTGATGCTGCAGTTCACACAGAGCAAACGCACCAGAGCTGTAAAACAGAGAGTAAACGCAATGTTAGCAAAGCTAGAAGGCAGCTAGCCCCCACGCACCAGTGGCAGATCAGCGGTTCTCTCCAGGACTCTGGCTCAGGGACGTCCACAGGACCGTGTCACCTCAGAGTCAAGCACAGATCTCTGACTGAGCAAAGAATCATCCAGAACCAGAACCAGCAGACAGGATATTTGGTCCTTGTGACCATAGGAGCATAGTTCCCTCAGCCAACAGCACTGACTTCCTCTTTCTCCATCCTTGTCATTCTGTTGACTGACTGTTGAACAGCCTGTTCTCCATCCTTGGTGACCCTCAGCTCCTCTTCAGGTCAGAACACTCAGAAGAGCTGACAATTGTCCCTGACAGACAGAGCTGTAGTTGAGCCTGAGGAGGAGACCGAGAAGCTCCAGGATGCTCCTGCCTCACCAGCCTGAAGACCCTGGTGGCTCCTCCAGCCTTCTCTAAGCACAAGTGCACGTTCTGCTGCCACAGCCGTCCAGCCGCCCCATCAGCATGTTTGGACGCAGCACCTCGCTCTTTAAACGAGTGCTCCTTTTCCACCGTCCTCACCAAAAATAACAATAAAATGTGAATCACCTGAATTTTAATGCAGCTTTGGCTGCAGCTGCTACATCCAAGATTATAGCAATCAGCAGCTGATTAAGAAGAATGGGCTGACAGAGGCTCTGATTTATTCCATCTCTGCGCACGCACACACACACACACACACACACACAAACATATATTTGTATTATTGAACCCAGCCTGACATCACGCTACTGTTAGCAGCCATAAACACCACAAACACCCTAAATGTGGCATCACCCCCACCCAAAGACAATCTTTCCCGGTGGAGGCAACAAGGAGGAGAGATCCAGCTGTGCTCCACTGGGAGGCTGGAGGAGATATCCAGATGTGCTCCTGGGAGGCTGGAGGAGAGATCCAGATGTGCTCCTGAGAGGCTGGAGGAGAGATCCAGACAGGCTCCTCTGGGAGACTGGAGCTGGCAGGAGGTGCTCTCTGCCTCTGGAATGGGAACAGGCTAAGCTAAGTCACTGTTTGGGAACATGACAAGTAAACAGGGAACATACATGCACGTATGCGTGTGCACCGTCCCGATGAAAAGATGAAAAGTGGAAGCAAAGCTGCTGTTGACATGAGCTTGTCTCCTCAGCCTTGGATGGCTCTGTGAGTGACGCCAACATCAGGACCTGGGTCTCTGGACAAGGACTCAAACATGTGGACACTGCCTGGCTGCTCCTGCAGCGTTTGGACTATGAAAGCAACTCTTCCTGGTGCCTGCTGGGCTCACACCTTCAGCTCTGTTCCCCAGGCTGGGCTGGTTCAATGTGGCTCTTTGAGGAGCCCTGAGGACCCCAGCCCTGCAATCTGCCCACCTGCCTGCGGGGCAGTCTCAGAGGAGAAGGTTGAGTGACCTAGGACATCTGAGGAAGCTGGTCGCTCCTCCGCTGAATGCCTGAGAGAGAGAGGAGCAGAACAACAGGGAGAGACCAAACCCCGCGTGATCAGTGGAGTGAGGCACGCAGTTAGCACCCCCGTGTGCTTCCCTGCAGCAGACCAGGCCTGCAGGGGAGGCGTGGACCTGCTGCAGTAGCTGCTAACACACAGCCAGCACCCAAATATCAGGCAAAGGGAAAAGCTGCTTGGAGGTCCTTGAATGTTCTCTGTGGGTCTGTGAAGATAACTCGTTGACAGGAACAAGAGCCAGGACTGGCTGCATGGAACTGGTGCCGCACTTTGAGGGACTGTTAACCTCTCTGCTGACAGTGGAAAAAGTTGATTCTAAAACTCTAAAAGAATGAGCCCCAGGACTTCATGTGTGGTGTTTGGTGGAAAGCTGATATTCAAGGAGTGAATGTAGGAGGATGAGCTGCATGTCCTGCTTGGGTTTGGGGTTTTTGACTCTAAACAGTGGAGCCTTCCCTCTCATGGTCTCTTGTGAGACCTCTCCTCCCTGAGGAATTGATGATATATAGATAACATGAAAGAGAACTAGAGAAAACAGCTCTTCCTCTTAAATAAACCTGGTTTGGTGGTAGGTTTGTTGGAAAGGTTTATTATTTATTCATTTGACCGAGGTTTTCATCTATACATGTTTCCTTCTCTCTCCTCCTCCATCTTTTTAGAGACACTTGTAGTGGAGTAAATTATGTATGAAGTGGGCTCAGCTGTGGCCTTTGGGGAGGAGAGTAAAACAAGCATCCACAGCTTCATTCACAGGCTCTGACCCAGATGATGCTAATGTCCCCAGCCAGCAAACACAGCTGAATAAGCTAGCAGCAGGCACACAAATCACAGCATCCTGAGGACCCACACACACACACACGCACAGGCAGAAGGAGGGGGAATCTCAGTCTGACTGGTTCTAGAGAGGCATCCTGGTCACCGTGGTTTGGTAGTTGGTGTTGTTTTATAGGTGTTTTGCCAGTGTGAGAGAAAAAGCACACACACACACACGGAAACAACGTTGCTTCTGCAGTTGGTCCAGGTGTAAATTCCAGAATGGTGAGAAACCGAAGATAAAAACAAAGAAATGCCAGCAAATGAAGGACACAGAAAGAAAGAGGAAGAGAAGAGAGAAGAGCCAGTAACGTACCGCTGAGTTAGCCACGCTAACAGTGGTCACATGACCTCAGAGCCGACCTTTGCCACTGTCAGCAGGTGTGATGAGAGAACCGTGAACATGTTTGAGGTGTGTCTCACTTGGAAACTCAACAGGTAAACACCAACTACAGAAGATGATCCAACTAGTCAAAGAAAAAGTGTAGAGCAACAACAGCCGATGAAGTGGTTTGCTCTTTCTCCACACGTCTTTCAGAGCTGCTGCATTTTTCAGCCGAGCTGGAGAACACTCGGTCTCATTTAGAGATGTAATTGCCCCAAACGCTGAAATATTCATCAGACTCATAAAAACATCAGCGTTTGACCGCAGGCGGAGGATGAGCTCTTCAGAAGCCTTCTGCTCTCCTCAAACTGGACGCTTTTAAGGCTGGAAACTGTGCTAGCTCGTGGTGTTTCAGAGGGACCTGCTCACGTCACTGCTTCAAAAGTGGCCAGAGTCCCATCTGTGATGACAGGAAGTGATGCGTGCCACCAGCAGGATAAGAGCTTTGGGTTAACCTCACTCTCATTTAGTTCAGCCCTGAAGGACACAAAGCTGAGAAGCTCTGATTGGCTGAGAGAGAAGGTTGTTTTTCTGTGAGGAACTCCATTTGTCAGGATGCTTCTCCTCATTTCCATCCAGCTTCACTGAACTGTCATCACATCATCCGATCAAGGCAGCAGCCAGGAGGGAGGGAGAAGATGGACCAGGCTCACGTCATCAGGAAGACCGAGAACCAAGGTCTGCTGCAAACCCTGAGCTGCACCATCAGCCCAGAGAGGAGCAGGTTCTCCGCTAACCCCAACCCCAACATTGTCACGTGCACACACTCTAAACTTACACACACAGCCTGGAGAGAGAAAAAAAGGATGTGCTCATTCACTGCTCATGTAGGTCAGCAGGTGGACACCATGCTTCTACAGGACTTCAGCAAAGAACATGGACAAAATTGATCATCTCAGTGTTGAACAAAATGTGTGCAATCAGGCAGGGTGAGGGAGGAGCAGGGAGAGAGAAAGAGGACAGGGAGGGAGGGAAGACAGTCAGGGGGACAGTCAGGGGGGAGGGAGGGAAGGAGGGAGGACAGTCAGAGGGAGGGAGGACAGTCAGAGGGAGGGAGAATAGTCAGAGGGAGGAGCAGGGAGGGAGGACAGTCAGAAAGAGGAAGAGAGGACAGTCAGAGGGAGGGAGGACAGTCAGAGGGAGGGAGGAAGGACAGTCAGAGGGAGGGAGGGAGGACAGTCAGGGGGAGGGAGGAGCAGTGAGGGAGGACAGTCAGAAGGAGGGAGAGAGCACAGTCAGAGGGAGGGATGATAGTCAGAGGGAGGGAGGACAGTCAGAGGAAGGGAGGGAGGACAGTCAGAGGAAGGGAGGGAGGACAGTCAGAGGGAGGGATGATAGTCAGAGGAAGAGAGGGAGGACAGTCAGAGAAAGGGAGGGAGGACAAGTCAGAGAAAGGGAGGCAGGTACTCCTGAACAACTCTGGCTCTGTTTTATTTGGTCCAAGCATTGCAGGACACGCTGCGCTGCTGGACGGCCCGTCCTGCTGCACCAGATCATCAGCAATCTGATATTTTTATCAGATATTTTTATTTGGCTGCATCAGTGCAGGATTCTTGGGTGTGTCCACACCTCCTTCAGCTGCTGTCCAACAGCCAGATCGTCCACATCAGGAGAATTCAGAAAATGAGTGTGGAGGGGGCAGGATGGAGGAGGGAGGGGACAGACGTCCTCGGGTGGTTCCAGCCTCACTGCAGAGAAATAACCAATGAGCTTCTTACTGAAGCAGGGAAATTCCATTGAAATTAAAATCTCCTTTTCAAGAGAGACCTGGCCAAGATGGCCGCAGTCACAGTTCCATGTCACGACTCTGCAGCAGGTGAGACAAAACCCTGGTCCCCAGTCCAGGGCAGGGACAAACGGACATGGCTGAGACAGGAAGGGATAAAATCCATCTCCTCCCCGAGCACCTAAGGTGGATGTGTGACAGAGCAGGCCCCCTGCCCGAGAGTGGAGCTCCCAGGGCTCAGAGAACGGTGGAAGCATGCCTGTATGTATGTATGTATGGATGTATGCATGCATATATCCGACTACAGACATGATGGAAATGTACTTATATTCATGAGAGAGAGACAGAATAAAAATGTCAGACTTGCCTGCTGAAGTTAAAAGGCAGAGCAGACAGGCATTCAATAACACACAGGAGAAGATGGTAGCCATAGTTCAAGGTAAAGCACATCCAGAACCCCCCACCCAAGTTAACCTAACCAGCAACCCAGCAGGCAGCACACCAACTAGCAGACAGGAGTCAAACGCAAGACCAAACATATTCCTATGACCAAGTGTCACATTAAGACCATCTCATATCTCGGCCCATTTTTCCCTAATGCTGGCAGAGAGTAATATGCAAGCACACCGTTTATTGGGCCTATACAGGCCTTTGGCCGATACACCCACACAGCACTCTCCCCACTCATTCTAACCCTATTTCCAAAGGTTTCCTTTGCCAAACACTGAGACCACCAGCATACTCTTATGTAAAATTATAAAGTGCAACAAGCAAAACTGCCAGTTCATGGTCAAACACAGGACCAGTGGCCCATCCACCAGTACTGGTGTGTGTGCGGCCAGGGACATGTTTTTAACTGTTTGCCTGAGGTTCTGCCCCCTTATACCCAACTCAGTGAGTAGGGAAACAGTAGATTTTACAACAAAACCACGGCAGCCTACCTCCACAGGTCTCAGTCAAGTGCTCCAGCCTTGCTGTGCGACTTCCCCCATCATCTCTGAATATCTATCTTTCTTAAGCTCATAGGCTTCCTCAGCTCTATCCTCCCAGGGGACCGTAAGCTCTACAAAACAAATTACCTTCTAGGTTGGACCACAATACCAGGTCTGGGCATAGTTGAGTGCTAATGATGTGGGCGGGGACAACAAGCTTTTGCTTAATGTCAGCCCTCATTTCCTATGCACCTCCCGCCCTTAGCTGTCCAAATATATGCCTAGTGCTAGTTGACATTGCCTTTTCTCCCTCACGTACAAAATTAATTTTTCTAGCCATACTAACAGCAGCTTGTGAATTCACTTTCCTCCACCCGCCTGTCTTCATTTGCGATTGCCAAACATTTTAGTAGTTGGTCGTGGCACCACGTGTACCGCCCCTGGGAGAGACTAATCTTACACCCTGACAGAATATGGCGAAGGCTCCAAAGTTTTCTCCAATTTATCTTCCTTTTCTCTACCCCCTCCCAGTTCACCCCCTGGCCTTGTTTTGCCTGTGATACTGCCTTGGTACATCTTACTGTCTCCTCCTGCCTGTGTATTTCCTCCACTACCATTTTTCTCTTTACTCCACATGGGTTTCCCAGTGGCCAAGCCTACGCCACCGCGCCCATTCTGAACATGGCCCATAACGTCCTGATGCTTCAGAGCTGCCTGTGCTTGCTGTACAGCCTGTTTTGCCTTGCACTTCCTCCCTGATTTAACTGTAGGCTCTACCCCCTTCACCACTGGATCCTTTGACTGAGTGAGAGTCATTTCCAACCTAACCTTAGCACACTGAAACTCTTCTATCAAATTAGATATTGGCAGCTCTGAGATGCCTTTCCCATTTAAGGGTGCGCTTCTTAGACAGTGTGGGACTCCAAGCCATTTTCTGACAAAAGAGTGAATCATCTTTTCTCTACCCTTGAAAGAGGGACCTCATACACAGTCAATGGCCACATCAGCTGAGGCAATAAACCAAACTGCAGACACCACAGCTTAAGTTTCCCTGGCAGCCCTGATTTTATTTCCAATACCCTGAATGGTCTTCTGCCTCGGCTCTACAAACTGTGCTCTATCACCAAGGCTTGCATCATACCATCCTCCCAAACTCTTCACAGGTTTCTCCAACACTGTGGGCACCACCTCATCATTTACAACAAACCCCTTATCTACTACCTCCCCTTAACAGCTGAGAGGCTCCTAGAGCTCCTAGACTTACTTGGCTTTATTTTCATTTTAGTCCATTGCAAATTAATACTTAACTCATCCAACAATCTACTCGTACATGGAGCTGTCGTCATGCTTGTCAGGTCATCCATAAATGCCTTACCTGGGGGGAGACGCAGCCCTCCCTGCAGCCTTTCCCCAAACACTACCCATTTTGAGGCGCTAATGATGACCTCCATTGCCGTTGTGAAAGCTAATGGGGAGATGGTACATCCTGCCATAATGCCAATCTCAAGCTGTTGCCACGTTGTCGTGTATTCTGCTGTGGTAAAACAGAGCTTAATATCGCTAAAGTACACTTTTACTGATCTTTTAATGCTACCTGGGACTCTAAAGTAGTCAAAGGCCTCCCATAAAAGACTATGTGGTACGGAACCAAAAGCATTAGCCAGATCTAAGAGAGCAACATGCAGATCTCTCCTCTCTCACTTCGCTAGCTGAATTTGGTGCCAGATCATACCGGTGTGCTCAAGGCACCCAGAGAAGCCAGAGATTGTCTTCTTTCTCTCCATCTCTTCATGAATGTCTGTTCTTTCTTCCATTAACCTACTTTGATTCTGCCCTGCTTTCATTTTCATTTGATTAGACATGATACAGAGAAGATACACGTCTGTGGAAGAACAGCACAGAAATGGAACAAGAAGAAAGTGAGTAGAAGCAGAGGTCAGAGGTCAGCTACTGAATTCTTATATGTTGCCTTCTGAAAAACAGCAGAAGGCTTTTAGGTGATGAAAATGTTCCAGGATTTCCATAACTCACCCTAACCGAGTGTTCAGACTAGAGACAAGTTCTGATGGAAACCTACTTTAGCATAAGAAAACAAGGAAAAAGGAGACTTGTCTTAGGAAGCAGAGGCCGACTGCTGGTGTTGAGCCCCAACATCAGATCGCAGGTGTGGATGGCAGCACTTGATAATGGGATGTTCAGAGATGCTGAGCAGGATCTTTCATCATCCTTCCTTGTGCTTCCTCCTCAGTATCTGTCATAAATCTACAGGCAGAACCAAAGTCAAGGAGCAGACACGGAGACCAGGAGTTAGCTCCTAAAAGTCTTTATATCCATCACCAGAGTGCACAGATGAACAGGCAAGGACAGTTATCCAGGCAGGGTCAAAGGTCAAATCCCATGAAGAGGTCTTAAAGATGAACCCAGGAAGAGAAGGACCCGGGGCTTCAGACAGAGGACAGGAACAGTGAACAAACAGGATCTGACACGCAAAGCTCAGGGAAGGTGGGAGGAGTCCACCTAGAGGGGGAAGAGACAGATGGACTGTGGAGGGGTTCACCACCCTTTCAGTTAGGAAAGGAGCAAAGAAGCACAGCACCAAGTTGCTCCTCAGGATCTTCGGCCCTTTGTCCTTCAGGAGTCCTCTGATACAGATGTGAGTTCAGCTGAGCACCAAGCTGCCTCGGACCATTGGACTACCCCAAAATGTCCCCGAGACTGGTTTGACAACAGCAACACTGCATGACTGGAGATACTGGAGATCAGGTGGAGAGCCCAGCCCAACTGGCTTAGCTCAGACTCAGAGATGGTGAACGGCAGCTCAGAAATCATCCAAACAGGTCGTCAGAGGCTAGTGGAAAGAGGATGCCGTTAGCTGGACCCTGGAGAACTTGGCAGGGTGGGATCAGGGCTTCCCTCCTTCAACAGCGGCTCTCATGATCGGGGGCTAGCAACGCCAGGCTAGCAACGCCAAGCTCCCAGGGGCGGCTCTAGAGATGTTTGCTTTATTTGTGGGCGGGGCAGGTAATTAAAATTCAGTCTAACAATTTGACAGGCTGGAAATAAATCCCTTTCTAATTAATGTTGGAATATTGGCTGCTCCTTTAATAATGCTGCTAGGACACATAAATGATGCTACCTAATTAACGGAACCTGCGTAAGCGGATCTCCGACCCCATAGGAGCGCCATGGTACAGCAGGAGAAGATGGAGGAGGGAGGAAGCATCAGGCTCAGGAGTTACACAGGAAAGAAGAAGCTGGAGCTAAATCTGCAGTTTTCTGAAGCTCTGCATTTGACTTCCACCATGTTTGTGGAGCTAAGCTAGGCTGTTGACCTCTGCTCAAGACGTGAAGCTGCAGATGTTCTCCAACCTAAATGAGTGTCTGCTTGCCACAGGAGCAGGTTCTGGACGCCAGCGGCGCTTTTGAACCACAGGAACATAGGGAGGACACCAGACTTCAAAGTAAAAGCAGGAAGAGACAACTTTGCAGACCAACAGCTGAAGGTGAGAGAAGGAAAGCAGAAGTGGGCCTGGCAGCCTGCAGCAGCTCCTGCTCTGCTTGGCCTTGCTCAGCCTCCGTCCTGGCTCGTCCCGAGTCTCTCTCTGCCTGTTCCGTCTGCAGGGCACCCGTTCAGTCCCTTGCTCGGCCCACAGTCAGAACCTGACCTGTAACAGCTGTCAGAGCGCTGACGTCGACCCGGAAAGAAGCAGAGGCCATGGCTGGACGCGACTAACTCCAGGTGTGTGCCCACCTCCCACTGACTCCGCCCCCTGTGAGCCCCATGAAGGTCAGAGTTCAGACGTGTTGTTGGAGGATCACTGACCGAAGCTGGTAAACAGGATCATGACTTCACACAGGACCTGGAGCTCTAGACTCAGGGCAGGAAGTAAACACAGATCTGCTCGCTCACACACACACAGACACACACACACACACACACACACACACACACACACACCAGTAGAGGGAATCTGGACCTTGTGTTTTCCCTCCAGCCAACAAGCCCGCCTGTCTCCGTCCCTCTGAGCCGCCTGTATCTGCCCCTAATTCCCATCATGGTGGTGTCAGCTTTGGTGCTCAAGCTCCTGAGCAGCTTAGCCGTTCTGGAGGCAGCGTTCCAATCCGGCTTTACCGCTCCTCCCTTCCTCTCCTCCAGCAGTCCTGCTCCAAACGCCGACCCTGGTGGAGGCACCTCCCACACAGCTAATGAGGAGCAAACAGCTGAAGAACCTGAGTGGGTCCTAAGCCCACCTGGTCCTGGAGCCACCGAACAGTCCCACCAGTATCGGAAGACTTACCTTTAAACCCAGAAAGCAGGAAAAAGTCAAAGCTTTCTGCTGCTGAAGGAAATCTGCAGAAGTCTTACTTTGGTTAAAAGTTTCTTCTGAAATCTGCAGCAGGACGAGACCTCAAACATTCCACTTCCTGTCTGGCTGCCACATCCTTCTGGTCATATTCATGCAGCAGCGGCTGCTTTGGGTGGACGTGAATGTTTGTGTGTGACAGCAGCTCGTCCACACGAGCGTGTCTCTGTCTCCACTCCAGACCCCCTGCTTGGAGATATATCTGTACATCATCTCTGCAAATATGGTGTTTTTCACACCACAGAAATGATGAGTGTTAGTTAGCAGCGTTAGCATGCTAATCTTGGCCACGACACCGTGATGTGCTGCTAGCACGCCAGCATCCCTCAAGATAAAGGCAGAGATTCAGTTGAAGAATGCAGGTTTGTGGGTGGAGCCACAGGAATCTTCTGATCTTCTGCCTGCATGAAGGTTTGCAGCAGAGGACAGATGAAGGCGGCGCTGCTGTCAGGAGCTTCTTCTCCTTTAGCCTGCAGCGCTCAGGCTAGCCGCCTCGGGCTGCTTGTTGATAAATGTGGCTGAGCTGATTGAAAATCTACCCGACACAGTATCGCTCCACCTGATGCAGCACTTTTAGGAGAGGTGAGGATATTCATGGAAATAAGTTTATTAGTCCTGCTAATTGCTAACATGATATTTAAAAATCTGACATGTAAATACAATTAAATATGTGATCTTTCTTCTAAAACTTAATAATTACACGCAGACATGTGAGCCTGTGTGTGTGAGTGTGTGTGTGTGAGAGAGAGAGAGAGAGAAAGAGAGGGAGGGAGAGAGACAGAGATAGATGGAGTTTCTGGTATAAAAGCTAAAGTTAAATGTCACACCTGTCTGTCACAGCACACCTGCTCTCACTGATGCGTCTGTGCTGACAGTCTGACATTTCACACCTAAACAGGACACACACACACTCTCACACACACACACACACACACACACACTGAGCTTCAATGGCCATAAATAGAAACAAACCATAGCAACGTCTCATCGTTCTCACCTTAGCTCCAGGATCTTCCCCTTTAATCACCAGTTGATCAGGGAACCAATAAGCCAGAACTTCCCACATGTCCCCGTGGTGATTTTGGTGATCTTAAAGTATGTCTCTGTCACACTTTATGTTTGGACCTTTTGGTCTCCAAGTCCTAACAGAAACTCCATGGACACCTGCTGTGGTTAGCGTATTCAGTCACTTCCTGTTTTGCATCAGCTGATCGGACCGTCGTGAGAAAAAACTTCTCTGGTTGTTGTAGTTGATCCCAGTTGATTTCATCTGGAATCCTTATGAAGAATAAAACCACACACACACACACACACACACACACACACACACACACACACACACACACA
>JABWDL010000323.1:0-18965 GCA_015343265.1 Pao palembangensis | reverse complement strand
TCTATCTATCTATCTATCTATCTATCTATCTATCTATCTATCAGGTATTAGCTCAGCTCATCATCTTTGTCCCTTTTCTTTTTTCGATCACTGGATTTTTGTCTCTCCCTGGTGTGGTGTGTGTGAGTGTGTGTGAGTGTGTGTGGGTGGGTATTTTGTCACTCTCCAGAGTTGGCTGGTCACACAGTGTTGTGCCTAAGTGTTGTTGTAGTACTGGGATGTGCTATCATGCCAGTGTGGCTAATGTCAATTGAATTACAGCGAACCTGTACTGAGATGAAGATAAAGGACATGAATGTGTGTGTCTCTGTGTGTGTGTGTGTGTGTGTAATTACTCAAAGCCACAGAGTGGAAAGCGCTCATATTTAAACCCACAGTTAACAAATCAGTTAAAGTGGAGACGGCATGGTTTGGATTATTAACCCACGTCAGAGTTATGGCTGTAAACCGCCGAAAGGATTTCTCAGAAACAACTGATGCCATCCATAGTGTGCTGGCTGATAAAGGCCAAAGAGATTGTGCCACCATTCAAACCCCTGCAGCTCAAAAACACACACACACACACACACACACACACACACACACACACACAAAAAGACTGAGGGGAACAAAAAGAAGGCAGCCTTGTGGACAAAAGCTCATTTTCCTCTTGGTTGCACACTGCTGCAGGCGGGCTAACATGCCACAGGAGAATTCAAGCACTCATACACCTTTGTTTTCCTCGGGTTTTTCTCAACTTTACACACCGCAGCGGAGCCATAACTGAGAGCGAAACCAGCTTTTGTGTGTCAGCCCAGGAGCCCTGTGCGTGGCCTGTCCAGCCCGAGGCACTTTTCCATGATCTGAGCGTTGCGTTTGTTCTTTGTTTGATTGTGACAGAGAGATGCCCGATCTGTCATTGCCGAACGCGGGCGCATTTGTTCACTTCGGTTTCGCTTTGAGCCACTTCCACATCTTTCTCCCTTCTTGTTGAACTCTTTTGAAGCCCTTCCCCCTCCAACCCCCACCACCATCAACAACAACACCTCCTAACCTTTGCATGTCCATCTCCCTCATAGTTCTCTCTCTCTCTCTCTCTTACACACAAACACACACACACACTGTGCAGACAGGATTAAGCATTTATCTCGGTGGTCCTCCTTTCGGCCCTAAACGCCCGTGAGGATGATAAGAGACGCCGGGATTTGTCAAATTGTGTGCCATTGATTAACTGACCTTTCACGCCTGCAAGTCTCTCACCCACTCCACTAACCGCTGACAGGTTAGATAGAGAGATAGATGCATCTGGCTGTTATTATTGTGTACAAGTTTGTAGTTACCAGGTATGGCAGGGAGAAACAACGTGGGGGAACAAGGGCCATGGGTGGAGGGAAAGAGACTAGGGAGAGGGAGGGGAGAAGAGAACCAAATGGTGAAGGTGATGGGAAAGATACAGAGGAGTCTTTCAATTGACCTATGGGCTTGGAGTCTGACAGGTAGGCGAGGTTTATGCCCAAACACTAATGAGAGCTGAATAATAATGAAACATAAATTTTAAGGTGCACCGAGGGGCTAATATCAGACAGGAAGATTAGAGGAGAGGAGCCAAAGGAAGATTTCAGGTACCGGCCGAGAGTGTTGCATATGAGTGGTTACGGCCAGAGGGCTATTTTATGGTGCACTGGACAACTGTGATTATTCAAGTCTGGTCTGTAATACCAAACTGCATTTAAAAGAGCAAGAAAAAAGAACTCTAAAAATATAATAAAGCCAGTATTACGACATGATTGACTGTAGTTACGGCTGGCGTAGAATGGCATGTTAGAATTCAATCTAGATATGCAAAACCTCAATTTTAAGCAGTATTTCATACAGTTAATGATCGTTTACTCGTATGCTAACTGTGATTTTTAACATAACATTTCACTCCTCTTAGAACTTTTCTAGGTATATACAAATGGAATTTCACATTTTCATGTAAAAAAAAAATAAAAAATAAAGATGAGTTTAATTAAATAAGAGGAAGAAAGAACCGGAAGAAAGACAGCGACATGAAGATGAGGAGGAAGTTCACCCACCTGGACTTACGCGTCGCCCCGCCTCAGCGATACACCTGAGGCCGAAGCCCGATCACCGTCTCTCGGAATGGACTGGGATGTGTTCGATGCCGCGTTTGTCCCGAACCCGAAAAAAAGGAGGCTGGATGATAAAAGTGCCACCGTCGCGATGAACGAAGACTTCACTACAAAAGAAGGCAAAAACAATAGAAAAGTTTTTGTTACGCAGTCATTATTAGACAAAAAAATGAAACCGTGTTAAACATAGAAAAGTAAAAAAAGAAAAAACAAACAAAAAAAAACTTTATTTATAAATAAATAAATAAACAGGTGCGCGTCCAGCTGAAAGCTGTTGCGTTGTTTTCCCACAGGACCTGCCACGACCACAGATCGATCATTCTTTTTAACTCGTACAGTATAAAGAAAAACGCAACCCTAATATATTTCCTTCTGTGTCATGAATTAACATTTAGGATTTAGATTTATATCAGATATTTGTTTTACGCACGGGATGGATGAGGGTTGCT
Organism: Pao palembangensis; assembly: GCA_015343265.1. Classification (NCBI taxonomy): domain Eukaryota; kingdom Metazoa; phylum Chordata; class Actinopteri; order Tetraodontiformes; family Tetraodontidae; genus Pao; species Pao palembangensis. The sequence goes on along the minus strand of JABWDL010000323.1, from coordinate 16,402 downwards.
GTATTTAGAAACCGCAGAGCAGACACAAAGGCCCTGAATGCATCACACCGAGAGCGGCTCCGCTGACTTGTTATCGATACTAGAAGCTTGCTGGGAAGGATATTGACTGCACTAACTAGCCGCACTTTGATCAAATAAAATTGCTTTTCAGATGACAACACATTAAGGTTGAGCGCAGTTTATAAAAAATGAAGTCCGTCAGTAATACGGTTTTTTTTCGAATGAGATGGAGAAGAAGCGAAAACCTCTACAGGCTAAATAAAAAATGTCAACAGTTCGTTTAAAAAAAGTTACAAAAAAATGATATAGTTATGGAATAAAGTAGGAAGACTTCTTACAAATGTTGAAATTCTTACCACGCGATCACGAACAATTCAACAATGTAATGGAGGAAATTAAACCTCAAATAGCATTAAAACTTTATTTAAACCAGTAACTGTAATAATTTTACAACAATAAAATGAAAGACACTTACCCAATTCAAAAAATGTATTTTTACATAAATTTATTTGTATTTTTCTTTTTGCGCCTGGTAGGGCTAAATTAAAATAAAAGGAACCGCGGGGATATTTGTCGTTTTTTGAGATTAAATAATATGCATATGCAAAGGGAAAATGGCTACAAAAACAATATGAAACAAGAACGCGGAAAGGTACGTGTGCTTAAAGCGCTTGATCAAAGTAGAATTAAAAGTAAACTCCGGAATAATTGTTTTTATAAAAAACTTTAAAGAAAAATGTTGTTGTTGTTATTATTATTATTATTGCCGATGATAATAAACATCGCAATTATAAGAACCAAAATAATAATAATAATATCACCTGCTACTTACCAAGTTACATTTCAGAACATAGTTGATATGACAATAACTCAATGATAACAATATTAGTCGGTATGACTTCCCCGTACGTGGGGAAGTGAGTGTTATCGGGAACATTTTCCCCAAATGCCAAATAAATGAAATCGTTCCACTAAATATTAACATAGGATAAACGGAGGAGACGGACGATGAGAGGGAGTAAAGAAGCATGAGAACAGAAAGTTCAACTCGTTGGCCTGAAAGTAAGAAAAAGCAAAAATAAAATGGTAAAATGTGTGAAACTAGAAGAACAGATTGACAGTAAAAGCAACTTTTGGTTTCTCAGACACCTAGAAATCATTTCCGCAGTTTCAAATTAAATATACTAAATAATACAAATATCAATATTTATGATAGTAGTAAGACTATTAATACTAATTTTATCGTTATTGTTTTAGGTATTTTTATTGCACGGTAATTTCCCAACGGCACGCAATAAATTAATTAATCTAAAGGTCCCCCACAAATCCTGGCGTCTGCTCGAGGAGGCGCGCACCTACCCTCGTGCGCGCATACATACACACATTTAAACACCCTTTGAAAAAAAAAAACTTAGACGAGGTCGGCTGGTGTTGTGTAAAGTCAGACGTGAAGCATTGACGGCACCAAACAAACACTGGGGTTAGTGTGATCCACCGATCGATCTCTTAATCTGCAATAGTTACATGCAGGTATTGATTTACAAACTCTGTTTATCTGGAAATATGCTGGTACAAATAATTGATGGAGTACACCCACGGCGAGCATAAATATGCATCAAAGTTGTGTGAGGGGTGTAAGCGGGAAAATCTGAGGAGGAACCAGCGGATTCACATGGATGCTAACTTTGTATTGATGAGTCCAATGAAACAAACCCCCCCTCCCCCCGCGACACACGCACGATTTCACTTGTGACCGAGAAAACTTTATACATTTGAATTTTCCAACACACTGATATTGATGTGGCCAGGCTCATTTCTGGAGGGATGACTTTTTAAAATAAATGTATTTTATTTTTAGAAAAATAAAATACATTCGTATTTGATAAATAATGACGCCGTTAGTGGATATTTTGATGCGCTTCGAGCCACTTTTAAATTAAAACCAGCTAGGACAATAAAGCAAATTGTAGATTAAATTAACTATTAAATTAAGTAATTGATTATAGAAATGATCGTTATCACATAATGCATTTTAAAAATGAAAGTACACAGCAGTAAACACAAACACACACGCACACACGAGTGAATACAACAATCTCACATGGCAACACGCGTTTAAACCTACAGTATATTTCAAGGTAAATGAAAGGTTGAACTAGTGTGTGTGTGTGTGTGAGAGAGAGAGAGAGAGAGAGAGAGAGAGAAAGAGAGAGAGAGAGGAGGGAGTTTAATTGACTGATTGATACGGTGGGCTTTGGAGGTGAGAGCTGGACGCTTTAAACAAACACACACACACACACACACACACACACACACACACACACACACACACACTTAGAGGCTAATCCGGGCCAACGATGACACCTTAGCACATCAAAGTGCGACTCCTACACTTGCACAAGCGCGGACTTTCACCCCACCTCGTTGCCGTCTGCGATCCTATAGAAATCTATCATTTTACGAGAAATTAATCAACAACACGGGAAGGAAAAAAAAAAAAAAAAAAAAAAAGCAAACGCTTGCGCGGTTAAACTTTTCCATTCCAAAATTGGATTTTGGAGAATTGTCAAAGAGCCCAAAACAAGTGCAATAAATTAGAAAATCACAACAATACATTCAAGTGAGTTGAAATAATGTGACATCATATATCTAAACACAGTCAGATATTTCACACTGGTTGGCAAGTACGCAACTTTTTACTCCCTTGAGGGTAAAAAAAAAGAAATAAGAAATAAATATACATGTGATCTAGACAAGATAACAACATACCTGGAGTTTGTTTGGTTATCTATATATGTTCAGGATGTGCAGTCAAAGCTTTCACCGGCTGAAGCGCGAACAGTCTATCCACACGCATTGACTGTGACGACGCAGCGACCGAGGAGACAGCAACTGGCAACCTGAACCAACCCTGGGAGGAGGGGGAGGGAGAGGGGAGGGAGGGGAGGAGAGGAGAGGAAAGGAGGTGTGCATCATTTCTCCCTCTCCTCCTGCGCACGAGTGTGTGTGTCTGTGTGTGTGCGAGCGCGCGCGTGGGAGCGTCTGTGCGCGTGTGTGGTTAATTAATAAATCCCCATTCGCGATGCCTCGGGTCGGTTTGTTTTCCCCGGTCGACAAGCCGAGAGGAAAGAAAATTTGAAGTTGGATTCGACCCGTTTCCGCTCCCGTGTCTCTTATATTTGGGTGTAAAGAGAGAGAGAGAGAGAAAGAAAGAAAGACACGATCTGACAGACGCGCACAGAAAGAAAGAGAAAGAAAGAAAGAAAGAGAGAGAGAATGTGGACACTTGATGTTTTGCAATAGGTAATTATTATGTTTTATTCTATTTTCAGAAGATCACGCAGGTCTTACGTTCTTCTGTGTTTTAACCTGGAAAATACTGTCTTGATTTTGGGAAGATATGTTTCTTAACCCGACAATCTGCCTTTAGCAGACTGGGAAGAAAATTGACTTTGTGAGCCATTAGCCTGCAGCAAAATTCACATTGTCTTCATAAACTCACTGCCAACATTGAGGGGGAGACACACACAGAGAAAGAGAGGGAGAGAAAGAGAGACAGAGAGATGGAAAGTGAAAGTAAATGAGGGGGGAAGAAGAGAGAATGATGGAGGAAGAAGGAAAGAGTGGGAAAGAGAGAGGAAGACAAAGACAGGGCGAGAGGGAGAGAGTTGAGAGTTGCCAGTAAATCGACTCTGCATTTAACAAACTTTAATTATTTAATTGATGTCCAATCAGCAGCTTAATAATCAATTAGGTAAACCAATGAAAATCAGCTGAGTGGAGTATATTAATAGGGAATTAAAAGGAGGAGAAGGTGCTTTGATTTTAAGCCTGCAATGAGAAGGGTCAAGTTTTGGCTGTCTGTTGTTATTTGTTGATAAGAGCAGAAAAGGGTCAAGTACATGTGCGTCACATCAGAGGTACTGTATGTTGAGGGGTGACAGGAGTCTTCGGGTTCGTCCATGTGTGAAGAGTTCATCTAAATTAAAGCGAATGTTGCATGTCAAAGGTCCCGTTTAGGAATCCAATTCAGCTTCAGAATGACTTAAAATGTACTGACTTTTTCATGTATTCAACTTTTTTTTTTTTTTTTGATTGTTTGAAACGACCTGACACACGATCGCATATTTTCGCACATTTGAGACAAAATGGTTCACCACAACTAAAACAGTGATTAAAAAAAATACCATCAAATTCAAATAATTCGTCCTCTCCACAACTTATGTTTCAAACTAAAGATCATTGAATGTGAGTGGAGCGACGTTTGTACAACACAGATCGTGTACGCGTCAACTCATGCGCCTCTTTATCGCCCTCTAGTGTCAACACATGATCTCAGCCTTCAATCACGACTTGTTAAGAGCGTCTCACGCGGGCGGACTTTTGGCCTCATAACGGAGGTACAAAAACATGTGTGTGTGTGTGTGTGTGTGTGTGTGTGTAAGGAGCAGAGTATCATACTCAGCAGATGAAAGCTTTGCCAATACAATGAATTCCCTGAGAGTCCTGTCAATATTGATGTGTTTGTGTGTGTGTGGGTGTGGGAGGGGGGTGTTTACATGTCACTATAAGAAAGAAGAACATAGTAAAAGATTTCTGTAACCTGTAAGATCTCAGAGCATCTCCTCTCTCTCTCTTTCTTCCTGTATCGCGTTCTCTCTCTCCCTCTCAGCAGTTGGAGGGTCTGAGTGTGACAACTGACATGTTCCAAGTGTGACTGTGTGACACGGAAGGGAGGCACTCATAGAGGATGAATAACTAACCTATCACATCACCATTGACTTAGTTAATTAATATGAGTAGAGTAGGGCATTCCTAGCTCACTTTTCACTGTATAGATTTGCTGTCTCCTTACATTTGGTATGTTTTATGTACACTCAATGCAAATCCAATGTGTTCTGTCCTGCGGCCCAATCATGACAGCTAATTTTTGTGGGTGAGCTGCCCTGATCGGGCAGATTTTGATTGTGGTGCAACAGTGGTGCTATGAGCGATTGATATTAAATCTCATGTGAATGGACGTCAACTTGCAGCACAGAGAAATGTTAAAAAGCTAACATGGTAAGCATCAGCGTTATTATGGCAGCTGCCTAGCAGAGTTTTACAAATGAGTTATAATAAAGGTTACATTTTAAGGTACAGGCCACGAGGACGACGATGCATGCAAACATCCTGGTCCTTTGCGGGTGTGAGAGCACAGGAGAGAGCAGTACGAGTAGTGGGGGAGATGACACAAGTGAGGTAGACAGGAAGACAGGCAGAAGAAGGTGGGAAATGGAGAGAAAAGGAGGGGAAAGAGAGCAAGAAAGAGCTCCAGTGCCTAGTCTTAATCTGAGCTGTTCTGATCAATAGCCCATTTCCCATTGTTGCCAGAGCTGTTCGATCGCTACACCACGGAATTAACACACCCACTTTAATCTAGGGGGAGAGGAGGGAGGAGTGTGTGTGTGTGTGTGTGTGCATGTGTGTGTGTGTGTGTGAGTTGGGGTGAATGGGTGGGGGGCTAAAGTGGGTGAGTGGGGAGCAGCTGTGGAGGCATTCTCAAATGAAATCAAATCTAATTGTTATCACTGTAGCTGCTGCACTTATTAAAACCACTGTTAGAATTATCCAGCCACCATATAGCTTCGTCCCCCCCCCCCCATTGCCCCCTCTGCATCGTGCTGTCTAAACTGGACTTAAATAATCCAAATTAGTGTTTATTTGTTTCATTTTGCTGGCAGTATTGGGTTGGAAGGTCGGGGAGGGGGGCAGTCTGTCTGTTGGGGCTTTGTGGTCAGGTACTGGTCTACAGATTGTTCTTCTGGTTCCAATTCCATTTCCTGACATCTTGGGTGATCATCTGATTTCACGTGTAGAGAAATGAGCGTCCTTAAATATTTTTTTTGGAGTGCGTGAGGGATATTTCAGGTCGCTCTAGTGATAAAAGGTTTTTTTGTTCAATCCCTTTGGACCCCAACAGAACTGTCTTTATCATGTATATAAGCGTAATTGGTTCTTTCTCCTAATGTGGTATGAGTGTAGACTCACACTTTTAATGCAGTTTCCCTTTGAATGGTGAAATGATTAAATGCTTTATAATTACATTCCATTGATGACTGACCCCAAGAAAACACGTCATTTAAAGATTAAAGCGGTCGAGCGATAGTGTTTGTACAAGCTTGAAAATAAATAGTGAAAATATCTTCTATTAGTCTCTGTGCTTTGCCATTTATACGTCAACAGAAATTGTGATGTACCTTTAAAGATGAAGGTAAACCAACCTGGATGATAGGTGTGATGATTTTCTTTTTTTTTTTTTTTTTTTTTTCAGGTCTTTTGGTCATACCGTGTAGAATAATTGCCATTATTTCTATGTAGTCCTCGGACATGTCAAGGAAGAGATGACTAACACCATGGTGCTAACACAGAATTACACTCAACCGTCGATCTCGTCACATTTGTACCTTAGTGAGATGACGTCACTTGTAAATAAAGCAACTAAAGTTGCCATCAAAGTGGGTTCCTCCTTCACAAAGATCATGCTAGCGCCATCTCTGTCTTTACTAAAGGGAATTATTTTGCCTTCTCTTTACCAATACTGGAGTTTAACTGTTGAATATTCTAATTTTCTGCTCTGGGTGTTGCCAGTGGGGTCTTTGCTTACTGCCTCCTACTGAGACAGCTTGAGGGAAAAGGCAGAGCAGGAGCTCTTCCCTCCTACCCAAGGCTACTGGCAACTTTGGCTCCAATCCATTCTACTTACTGCAGTCCTTTTGAAGTAATTTCATAACAGAGCAATTTTTCTCGTTAGCGTTCCCCTTTAATTGTGGGTAATTAAGCGTGCTCCGGCAGTAGAGAGAGCACTGTTCAGAGGATGGGGGGGAAATTAGCCGTAGTTCAGCTGTGAAATATGGGGTTAAGTGGGAGAGAAGAGAGCCAAAGGGATCAGTGACTCCAAAACAAGGGGCACGCCATCGAAAAAGAAAGATGCTGGGTGAAGGGGAAGTTGGGGAAAGTAGATTTGAAAAGATTTGAAGCAGAAGCAGAAGCTCATTGGCTTGAGGAGAAACTCTGGAGAATGCATGATAGTAGCAAGGAAAAAGAATGAAACTGAGTTTGGTGTTAAATTTGTGCAAACACAAACTAAAAATGGGTCACTGCTATTTAATATGACAGAATCCCTTTCAATGTACTGCACTATAGATAAAATAAAAACAGTTAATATATATATTTATATATTTAAACACAATCAATCTTCTGAGTAAGTTGCTACTAATAAATCAAGAACATGTGAATCAGAGCATGTTTTAACTGACTGTGTGTAGCCTGCCTGGCCCCCTTTAAAGCATGTACGGACAGAGAGTACACTATGGAACTATCAGCAATTGGATCATGGACTTCACCCACAGCGAGACTTGATTAAAAGCCGAACACATGCTCTGCCCTTTGCATCCATTAATGCTTCCATTTTAACCCCATAACAGCCATAAATGTCACTGTGGCCATAAAGCAGATGAGGAATGATTGGAGCCATTGGCTGTACTGTCAAATGCTCAGTGGATATGGATATACTCCACCGGGCTCTTTATGGAACCATCCACAGTGACTGTAATGAACCTGTTAAAGACTGAATAAATATTGGCTCCCGTGTTTGGCGATTGTCTGAAAAGCTCCCCCTGAATACGACACGTTTGCAAACAAGTGGCTGGGCGTCAGACTTGGTGAAGCTAATACCTAATCAATGAAAGGACGCTCCCTTGCAGCGGGCCCTCGAAGAGCTTTGACTCAAATGGGGAGTGCAGATATGACGTGGTTACAAATACAAAACTAAGCCTTTTGAGGTATTTGAAGATATTTGTTGAGCTATTTAACAAAGATGTTTCAGATATTGGCATATTTTAGACAGTAGAACATACAGGTGCATATTGTTGTCCAGCCAGTTCCAGTGATGAATGCTGGACCTCAGGGGTCAGAGATGAGTGCAAGTACTTTGACCCTAGGAAATCCATATATTTTCGAAAACAAAAACTGTCTTTATCTTTGAAAAATGCATATTTGACAACACACTCTGGATGCTTTTTTTTTTTTAAATCAAGAATAGTGTACACTGAACCAGATATTTCCCTGTTCCCTATAGCTATCTATAGGGATCTATAGGGCTATCTAATCTGATGTATTCTCCAGTGTAACTCAAAAATATCATTTTTGAGTTCCCAACACTACCACCCAACACTACCACCAACCAGTTAAGCCACTTGACCAGTTCAAATATTGATCAGATGCATCAGATGCATTACAAATGTAATCTGAATTATCAATCTTTATCTTTCTAATATCAGTAGCGGTGGCTCTGTCTCTGAAGGCTTTCAGTTCCGTGCATTTGGGAGGCTGTAGCACAAATAAATATGACGCTGCCTAATTCCTGACACACGTGTTGCACATTAGATTTAGCTCCATAAACGAGATAAACACCTGGAGCCATCTCAGTTTTACAAGACACGCTTTGACCTTGCGTGACATTAACTTGAAATCAATGAGAAGGTCATGGCGACGGGACACGTATAAGTCAGGAGAGAAACCACAAGCCGGTGTGCCCAGTATCACCACCTTTAAACCGCAAATTGTGACATTCACGGGGGGTGCAACGCGTCTGCAGCAATCTCAAGGATCATATATGGAGGCTAGCCAAAGATGTGATATGAACTTGACCCCTTGAAGTGTTTTTTTGTTTTACAGTTGGACACCAGGAAGGTCACAGAGATGCATAAGCTCAAACATTTTGTGTTCGCACCAATTTTCCCATTTGAAAGACCTTAGAAAATACCAATCTCTGGGTTTGGGAAGATTCCAAACCACACTAATTGTTCGCAGTCTGAAAATGTCATTTAATTTAATATGCTGTTTCTTAAATTTGATGACATTTCATCCAGTCAACCACTTCTCTCAGATAACACTATGGTTGTAGCTGGTTGCATGGTATGCATCAAAATATCCCTCCGCGAACGCGCGTCAGCCGGATAACTTTTTGGAGTGCATGTCATCTTAAAGCTCATTTCCCTGGCTGCTCTTTTTTCTGCTTCACACAGAATTTACCGGAATCACCGCGCATGAAGTTTTCTGGAGAACTTTCACGAGCGCATGGTACTTTGCGTAATTGCGTGTTGTGCGCAGTCCGTTTCGTAAAGGACTTGAGCGTGTTTGGTTCTCTCCAAAGTGCATTTATTTATTTACTTTTCCCCCCTTCAAATATTGCTGTCGCTGCCGGCATAAAGGGCTTACCTTGAAATGATACGCCTTCATTGAGGTGACGAGCAGCTTCCTCTCGGGTTGATGGGAATCCTGTCGACGCACGCCGAGGACGCGGAGTTCGGTCAGTTCAGCAGATCGGACCGTGCATCCATCCCGCTGTATTAAACCACATTGGCCGAGAGACGCGCAGGATCTGTGTTTGACTCGCAGTAAAAGCGCCGCAGGGGAGAAGGAGGCAAAGAATAAAGATGAGAGAGATGAGAAAGCAGCGCGGACGACTACAGACTGAAAAAGTTGTCCTCAAAACAAGAACAAAAAAAGAAAGTTGACTGGGGAAAAAAATGACTCCGGTGCAATCGACAACTATCCGAAATTTGTATGATGTAGTTTACTGGCATAGGACCACGCAGGGAAGCAGGGGATGAACTAGCAAAGGTTAGAAGAGAGCGCGTAAAAAGGAGGGGGAGAGAGATCCGGGTTAGAGGAGAGGATGAGTGCTCAGAGCAGCAGTGGGAGAAAAAAAAAAAGAAGGTGCTGCACCGGTGCGTCCACCGTGCCTCACTTCGACTGCGTTTAAGTTTCTATCAGCCGTGGACTGCGCTTCTACGCGTGTTCCTGTGGACGTGAGAAGGAAAAATTGACCCGCACCGTGAGGAGACCGCACAGGAAAATATATGTAGACGGGTGGTGGCCAGAAAAGCGGATCGATCGGGTTATAATTTTGTCCAAAGTCGAAGGAAAATAAAGTTCATGAAGGAATGAAATTTGAAAACAGATGGCGAATCCCGTCGCCCCTAAATAAGATTCGATCTTTGGGACTGGAGTGTAGATAATATTTGGTTGGACGTTTGATGAAAATGACGGATTTTTCATTTTGGACAGGTGGGGGTAGATGGAGTGAGGAGAGATAGAGGAGGGGTGGGGTGGTGGAGGGTGGATATGATGTGCCCTGGGACTGAAACCAAACTTGGGAAAGGAGGACGCTGTTTGCCGCCCCCCCCACCCCACCCATAGCTCTAGATTTCATACAAGGACCCCCCCCCGCTCCTCCCCCCTGCAAAGAGGGGCAGTGGCTGGAAAGAGGAAAAGGAGAGAAAACAAGAATACCAAATAAATGAGAAATTTTCGTACAGGCCCCGCTCCGTGCGTTCCATGCTAGCAATAACAATTAAATATCGACCGCTTTCCCGGCCGGAGAGAACCTGAGATACCCAGAGACTGCCAAGTACCAAGACCTCCCCCCCCACCCTCCTATCTTCCACATATGCACCCATTCACTCCTCTCCTTTTCTCGTCATCCCCTCCCTATACACCTCTTTTCCTTCTAATCCAAGTCCATCAGGCCAATCTCTTCTAATTTGGTGTATCTCATTTCTCTCAATTCCATCCCGCAGCCCATCCCTGCTCCACTTTTATCATTGCTGATTTGAGGGTGGCCTCTGGGATACACTCCCATTTTCTCCTCAGCGCAGGAGGACTTCCTCACACCGTGCATGTTACTTTATCAAAATCAATTACGAGATTGAGGTTTTGCGGGAGCACTCATACGCGTTTCTTGCTGCTGATGGGTCATTTTTTTTTTTTTTTTTTTCTTTTTTTAGCGTATGTGTGCGGTGATGAGGCCCATCTGCGTTCAGGCTGCTCGACCAACCTCACTGAAGATGGCTGAAGATGCCATAGCGACTCAAAGAAGCTCCAGTCTATGCTGGGAGGTCTTGAATGGTTGCATGTTGGCGTTTCACACTGAAACTCCACAGTAACACAGTGACTGATGCTGGCTAACCTTTGGTCCTCGGGGATGAGTTAACTCCAGAAGCCAGACTTCACTGTGCAGAATATAATTACCTCCAAATTGTGATAAACAAACAGTATTTGATGAAGTGATGTTTTAACAAATAGACTCAAATTTCACCGGAATCCACATCTCTTCATTTGTTTCCTCCTCTGCATGATTCCTCATGCAGTGACTCATGGCTGACGATGCTGACCCATAATCTCTGTGCTCAGTACTCAACAGAGAACAGTTGCATCTGGGGGTTTCATACTTCTGACTCTGAAAGACAAACAGGTTGACTTCAGTCCTTTGCAACGACCTCCTTGGGGCTGATTGACAGGGGCTGCTGGATTTGCGCGAGTCGTGACCAGACTGCCGGAGGAGTGGCATTTATGCTGGACTTATAAGTCGTAAGCACGCCGGTGCCAACTTTCCAAACGAATTGCACAGCTATCAAAAGTTTCTCCATCACTGTCGTTGTGTCTTCTCCCGCTCCTCCTTATATTTTTTTTTTCCGCCTCAGAACTTCTCCCCGCTCCCACCCGAGCCATTCAATTTCTATTTATTTCACCCCCCCGCCCGCACACCCCCTCCCGCTACCAAAACCCACCCAGCTTTCCACACCTCCCCACATATCCTCACTCGCCATTAAGAACCTGTTCCTCCCCCGTTGCTCTAATTCCTTTCCGTTTTTCTCCCCCTTTCCTCATCCGCTCCCCTCCACCTCGTTAATCTCCCCCGTTTGGCTTTAATTAGTTAATGCATTAATTATCCACGCCCCAATACCTGCACCATTAACATACCCTCTCCGTCCGCATCACCCCGAGGCCTGCAGGTGGACAGAAGCGAGCGCGTCCACGCCCAAACGCACAAACGCTCCTTTTACCCTGCGCTTCTTTTTCACTCTATTTCTCACTCTTTGCCCCCCTACCTACCCCCAGAGCGATCTCTCTCTCTCTCTCTCTCTCTCTCTCTCCCCCTCCCGTCTATCTTTCTTCTGCCCCCTATACTCTCCTCTTTTCTCTGTGTGCCTTGCAGTCGCCTCTGCCGGCTGGTCTCTCTCCCCGGCGACGGAATTATGAAAAATGCGCCCATCGACAGAGCGCCTCAGCTTCGATTAGCCGAGATGGGACATGACAGGCCGCGATCAATACTTATACCGTCCTATAACGTGTCAACTAATGAATCAATCTCGGCTAAATTTTCCATTTTTCAAAAGCCGACGCGAGAGACTGGAATATCCTCTTTTGTAAAGATATTATTATCGATTTCGTCGGCAATTTGACATCGGGGGTAGTTAATTCCACTCTAGAATAAAATTGAAAACACTTGAGATTGAAGTGAGAGAGGGAAAGGGGGGGTGGGGGGGGGGTGGAGAAGGAGAGGAGAGCAGTGAGGCAAGGGCAGGCGAGAGGGGAGGGGGAGACGGCTGTTGACTTGATAAAAGGGAATGGGAAGATAGAAGGAAAGGAAAGGGGTAAGAAGAAGAGATACTGGTGGTGTTACACAGACAGCAGTCTATCTATCTATCTATCTATCTATCTATCTATCTATCTATCTATCTGTCGATCTGTCATGCAGACAGAGGAGAAAGTGCAAGGTGTAAATGTTTGTGTTTCAGTATTAAACGGATGTGATCCTGCACCCTTAAGCACGTTTGTTCAGGTGGACCTGGAGAGTCCTGGAAAAGCCAGGTGGCCTCACCAAACAGTCCAGGAGGGACTGTTTGGTACCTCTTCACTGCTTTTCCTCTAGACCGTCTGAGGCCACAGCCCAGCAGAATAATCTCCCACCAAGCGTGTCGGCTCCATCTATAGTTTTAGGCTTGAATCTATATGTATTTTTGGAGCCTTCGTGTTTATTGTTTTTCTTTGTCGTGGCTTGTGACCTGTTACCTGCCAGGATACGGTAGATGTAAATTAGCTTGAAGCTAACTCTGGTGCAGTGCATCAAAAGGCGACATTTAGTATGTTAAATATTGTACACGGTCACCTTTACACATAGTTAAATAAATGAATAAAATGTATCAGTACAGACAAGAAAGGAACAAACTTGCTAATGTATGATATAATATTCTATAACAATAAACCTTCTCTAAAACTGTCGTGGTGAATAAAGCCGATATTTAAGGCTGCACTTCCTATTTCATATCACGTTTTTATCGATGCATGCTTCTGTTTTGGTTGTGCTTTTGGAGCAGCTAACGTGGTTGGTGTTGACATTTTTGAATGAGGTTTTATTTCAGTTTTTCCGTCCCAGAGTGGGACCGTCTGCAATATTAAAAGAGGATGACAGCAGCTTGAGGTACTATCAATATCACTGTAAACATGTGCGTTTTATGTCCTGGAAGTTAAGATAACCAGATTTGAAGGTCTCTGTGCAGCTTATGAGTGTGTGTTTGCGTGTGTGTGTGTGTGTGTGTGTGTGTCAGTCGAGAGGCAGAAAGTCAGCATGTGTGTCAAAGTGAAATATAGATGGAGGAGGCCGGTGTGTGTGAGGGTCAGCGAGGTGCAGTGTAACTGTCGACAATCACAGCCTTATTTACCTGTCAAAAACACTATCATCCCACACAGCCCCAGCCAAGCAATTTCTCCTGTCTCTTCCTCCCTCAACTCCCTTTCTCTCCCTCCCTCTCTCTCTCTCTCTCTCTCTCTCTCTCTACCTCCAATTACAACCTAGAGGGCTATTTCTCTCCAGGACAAAAACATTCCCCGCAAGCCCTCCCTTCTCTTTCCGATAGCCTCCTTTTCTCCCTCAGTCCTCATCCATTCTACTGTTCACGCGCTCTCTTTTCGCCACTCTCAACCCTCTTTTTCCTCTGCCGAGAGTTGGAGAGTGGAAATGAACAAGCTGTAAACACACACCACTTATTGCAGAAGATGCTGTTGTGTATTTTCTTAGTAAATGCTGGCGAGGTAAAGTGTGTGGTATATGAGGCCAAAAGGTGTGGGCTAACCCACCAGACAGACACACGCGGAATAAAGATACACTGCAGGATAAAAAGAAGTTCAATCTGTCTGCTTCAACTCTCCTAAGCCTGTGAATGCTAAAATGTGCACAGCTGCATAGTTTTCATATAAAATTATTCTCCAGTTGTTTGCTTTAAACCTGTTTGTGAGACCCTGCTGTCCGAAAAGGATGCTGTTGTCAATATTCAATATTTTTCTTACTGCCATCCAGTCTCACATTAAAAAACAACAAAGCACCGATGACTGGAGCAACGGCAGCTGGCTGTGGCACCAGATGGAGTTTATTCATCTGCACTATGAAGGAATTCATACATTTGGTGGATGGAAGAGAACGGGAACGACTCCATGCACAGTGGATCTGAGAATTTTATTTTGTCAGGTTTGTTTGTGGGTTTATTAAAGGAGGTTGTTTGTATCTGATCCCTGCTCATTTGCACTATTGCGCACTATTCCACCTTAACATTGTCATATATTGTACTTCACCACTATTTATATTGTATATTGTTAATTGTAGTTTTATATTGTTAATTGTAGTTTTAAAGGTAGTTTTTAAAATTTAGTTAAGTTATTGTAGTTTTATTTATTTATTACTTTCCTGCAACATGAGTCGGCGAGGACTGACATTTCATTTATGGCGTATGTTGAGCATGTATAGCATATTTGACAAATAAAGTTGACTTGACTTGAAAAAAGAAAAAGTTCAATTGAATTGCAGGATTCCCCCCCCCCCCCTGTTGTCAGGGAAACAGCTACCTCACATGAACACACTCTTTGTACTCATATGAGCAGTGCTCTAATGTTCTCTTTTAACTGCGTTCCGCAGGACGGCTGAGACTGAATGTTTTATGTTTTAACATCATGCAGATGGTGCGTGAAGCATGTTCCCATCTTGATCCAAAAATCGGGGTCCATTTATGGTCCATTTGTCGGAGGTTCCTGGCTTGGTGGGGACAGGATCTGAAAGTTGAGTGGCCCAGAGCTCCATCAGGATACCTGAAGATCCACCAGGGCCCATGGGCTTCTTTTGCATCTCCATACCTTTTACCATTGAATAAACACATACGAACTCATCATATCTTCAAATTAAACTTATATTGTTGATGTTCCATATGTGTGGCATCTATTGTCCATCCATGAGAGATGGATGGACCATCTGTGCCCCTTCTTCAGGTATCTTTTTTCCCAGAAAGGGATTTTCCAATTTTTCCTGACCCAGTTCAAGGGTCTAAGAACAAAGGGTGTCATAACTGTAAAACCCATTGACACAAACATTGGTTGGTGCTTGGTGGCTCTAAATGAATTTGATTTGATTTGACAGGTAACCAGTCCATCACAGGGCACACACACACACACACACACACACACACACAATCTCCAGTCAAGCTGGTTTTGGAATTTGGGAGAAAACTGGAATACCACGCAACATGCAAACGTTATGCAGGAAAATGTGGCCCAGAATTGAACCCTGAGCATTTTATCCAAAGCAGCCTGTGTTCACCATGGCGCCACATCGCACGCCTTGTAAATAGATCCTTGAGTTTATGCTTTTAAAATGCTTTAGAAGTTTTCCACGTATTTCCTTAAAAATCATAACAGGAGCTGAGGTCAGAGTCAGAGTTTCGAGGACTAATTTTTTAAATGCTGTGTTACAATTGCAGATATATACAATTAACTGCCTCCATTGCTTAGAATATGATTGTAGCATACCGTAGCTTTTGGCAATTAAACATTCTACCTGATTTTGGTCCAATTCATACCTATTAATTGGCTAGTTTATTCACTTTCTATATTGTCAGCCATTATATCAGACAGATTACAGCCAATGATATTACAAACACTTGTACCTGCAACACACACACATACACACACACACAGACTGATAGCAGTGTGCTGTCTGTCTGTTGCCGTGACTGACTCTGTGAAAAGGCCATCTGACAAAGCCATTAACAGGGCAGTGTAATACCTGTGTCTGTAGCGAGCTGAGCGACACAAAAAGACATTTATGGGCACTGCCATGACGGGAGAAACACTGCAACATGTGACTGACCGGATTGCCGACTGGCTGACAGATGATGGCGCTCGGCGAGACCGGTGCTGATGGACACAAGAGACGAGATACAAACCAGGTTGGAGAGGATTCACAGAGGCGATGCAAAAATATGTCACCTTTTTTTAGTCACTGGCACCAAGAGATATTCTAAATGCTAAAAAGAGACAGTTTGCGCGGAGAAATTAAAATCTATCTAATCTACCTAGTTTTGGTGTCATTTTAAGGCTCAGTCTGAGGATGCTTCTGTAAAGAGTATAAAACAGTAGGGATTAAAGACAAAAAAAAAATGCCAAAAGAAAGTCATAATAGCCAAAACACACGTTTATGTGTGTGTGTGTGTGTGTGTGTGTGTGTGTGTGTGTGTGTGTGTGTGTGTGT